>OVBE01015774.1:0-11285 GCA_900406425.1 Iberis pinnata | reverse complement strand
TAATATATTGATGATTAAATGTTAGACATAGTATCATTGAACAAAGACGATCGCAATAAAAAGTTAGGAAATGATAATATGTAAAAGGAGAATCCCGGCGGAATTGATTCCGAGCTAACGATTAGAACTTCGTGTCGTCCATGAGAATCTAATATCTTCAAACTTGTTTTCCCACCAAAAGATGTCCCTCATCCAATTACCAAGGTGAAATGAAACCTGGTCACCATGAAGTAGTTTTACCAAAAGTTGACTATCCCCTTCAAAATGTACTCGCCGATAGCCGCGACTCCAAAAAATGCTGCATGGAGATCAACAACGCCTGAGCTTCGGCTTCCAGCACTGTGTGAACCATACATCCTCTGGCTTGACCTGCACACTTAAAAGAGCCGGTATCATCCCGAACTATCCCGCCCGCCGATGATGAACCTATATCCTTCTTAAAACCTACATCAAAGTTACACTTAAACCAAAAAGGATCCGGTCGTTTCCAGTTAGAAAGGTTAGTAGATACTTGTCGAGAGTTAGTCTGAATATGGTTAACCATACTCGATTTTAATGGGTTAATTACTTCCCATTCCTCGTCATCAGAACCTGCAAATTGAATAATAGACTCACAAGACAATTTTGAATTTCTATAAAATAGGTTGTTTCGGTCTTTCCATAACCACCAGAGAAAATGTAAAGGGAGGGTCCCTGAACAATTATGATGTTGGTTAGGATGGCAATCTAACAAATAACTTAACTTATCGCTAAAAGATATAGTTGGATCAAATAAATCTATCAAAGGGGAGGTAATATTGCGCCATATCTGGTTTGTCTCAGGACAGAGAAAGAAGAAATGGTTTAAAGTTTCTTGATGAGGACAACGTAAACAATGAGTAGTATGGGATAAATGACGTCGGGAAAGTTCCGCGCCAACAGGTAAGATACCATTTACTGCTCGCCAAAGGAAATGTTTTAGTTTAGGGGGAATATGAGATTTCCATATTTTCTGCTTAAGAGGAAGAGATACATTTAATGAAGAAAATGCCATATTAGGTATAACAATATGTGAATTAACCCAATACCCAGATTTTACCGTATAATCGCCATGGGGAGTATAGTCCCAACCTATTAAGTCCTGTTTGACTTGACGTTGTAATTTTAAAGCTAAAAAATGATGCACATTTTCCTCACAAACTACATCCTTCACTAAATCAACATCCTAGAGACACGTATTGCCAATCATTAGATGAGCTACCTTTTGAATTGATTGTGGACAGCTTTCTTTCATTTTGGGCGGTCGTGGGGGATTAAGTTGAAGCCAGTTATCTTTCCTAATATCTACATTTTTCCCATCACCCACCAAAATCCTCAGACCACGAACTAATAGATCACGACCATGCATAATTGATCTCCAACCATAGGAGCATTGATTTCCTAGATGTGCACTAGTAACAGACGTGCGCGCATAATATCGTCCTTTAAAACCCGCGCTAGTAGGGAATTCAGATACTTTAAAAGTCGCCAACTTTGTTTGGCTAACAGGGCCTAGTTAAACTGTTCTATATCTTTATACCCAGTCCTCCTTCCCTTTTTGTAATAGTTAATTTCTCCCATGCAATCCAGTGCATTGATCTACTAGAACCATTTTTCCGCCACCAATACTATGCGACTATTTTATCAATGTCCGCACAAATACCTTTGGGAAACTGGAAACAAGTCATCGAGTAAATTGGCATAGCAAGCCCAATTGATTTGAGTAAAATTTATTTCCCCGCCGGAGACAGAAATTTATTACTCCAACCTTCAGTTCGTTGTTTTATTTTTTCAACTATATACTGAAACATGTCAATCTTTTTCCGACCGAATTGTTCTGGAAGGCCTAGATATTTTCCATAGCCACCATCATTGTGGATATCAAGTACATGACAAACATGTGTTTTCATCTGTGCCGACACTCTACTACCAAATGTAATTGCTGACTTCTGGAGATTAACCATCTGACCAGATGCAATCTCATAGCAATGAAGAATATCTTTAATCTTATGGGCAGAAGAAACATCCGCTTGACAAAAAAATAGAGAATCATCAGCAAACAATAGATGAGTAATCGGAGGGCTTTGGTTACTAATCTTAAGCCCACATAAGGATCTTGTAGTAGCTGCTTGGGAAAACATGTGACTTAATACCTCAGAACATAGAATAAACAAGTAAGGCGAGAGAGGGTCACCTTGTCTGAGTCCCCTTTCTGGTTGGATATGGCCTCTGGGAGAACCATTAACCAGAACCGAAAAAGTAACCGACTTAACACATAACATGATCCATTTGATCCAAGTACCGTGGAAGCCCATCTTGATAAGAGTAAGTTCCAGGAACTCCCAAGTTAGGCGATCATAAGCCTTTGATATATCCGTCTTAACAGCCATAAAGGACTTAGAACATATTTTTCTGACTTTGAGGCTATGAAGTTATTCATGAGCTATCATTACATTATCCGTAATTAGACGATCCAGAATAAATGCAGCTTGCTCCTCAGATATTAGGGATGAAAGAAAAGGCTTTAGGCGACTAACCATAATCTTTGAAATGATTTTATAACTCACATTACATAAAGCAATAGGACGGAAATCTTTCATAGTAGATGGATTGTCGACTTTAGGTATGAGACATAGATTGGTGTGATTCATACCCTCATCTAAAACGCCATGATTAAAGAATCTCTGAATCATAGAAAATAGATGGGGATGAACATCGTCCCAGAATTGTTGATAGAATTCACCCGTAAATCCATCAGGTCCATGTGCTTTCGATGGTGCCACTGAAAATAGAGACAATTTAACCTCCTATAAAGAAACCGGCTTAATGAGAGCCGCATTCATGGAATTGGTGACTCGGGATTTGAAGTTATCAAATACACCATGTTGTTGGGCATGACAAATATCTTGTCTTTCAAAAAGATTTTTGAAAAAAGTAACAGCCACACGAAGTTAACTCTGAATCTTTTCTATGAACAAATCCTGCTTCATCAACCAGCTGGGCTATCTTATTCCGGGTAACCCGTGATTTAGCGGCCGCAAAGAAAAATTTAGTATGTCGATCACCACATTTCAGCCAGTTATTACGGCTTTTCGTCTTCCAAAATTGCTCCTCCTTAAGGTAAGAACACCGTAATTGTTTTCTAAGCTCATTAATATGGGTAGTTGTTGCACCATTCCAAATACCAATATCCAGTTGTGCTCTTAAATCCGAAATCATTTCCTTCGAATTGCAACGATGATTACGTTTCCATTGAGAAATTAAGGAACGACATTGTCCAATCTTATC
Source organism: Iberis pinnata (assembly GCA_900406425.1). Taxonomy (NCBI): domain Eukaryota; kingdom Viridiplantae; phylum Streptophyta; class Magnoliopsida; order Brassicales; family Brassicaceae; genus Iberis; species Iberis pinnata. The sequence goes on along the minus strand of OVBE01015774.1, from coordinate 7,979 downwards.
CGACCAAGAATGATCTAGGATATAATCAAGTCTACGAGCTATCATACTCTTAAAACCCTCATGGCCCAATAAGCAACCATCAAATTTAAAGAACCCTTTTCTAATGGGCTCTTCTAAATCTAAACTAGTAATAACGAGCCTATGGTCACTAATACCCAACTCTAAAAATTCAGCTGAAGAAACAGGGAAAAGCGAATGAGCTTCAGTATTAGCCACCGATCTATCAAGGCAACAATAGATGTCATTGCCCCTTCGTTTACCATGCTAAGAGAACCGATTACCAATTGAGTTAATGTCCTCAAAGTCACAAACCGAATACAGATTTCTCATGTCAATAAAAGTGTTTTCGGCGCGAGATGGTCCGCCATACTTTTCAGAGTTATAACGGAGGTCATTGAAATCGCCAATAGCCACCCAAGCCCCATTACGAGTAGAAGCAATATCAATCATTTTTGTCCAAGTTATATGTCTTAAATTTTGAATTGGGTGACCATACGAACAAGACAAAAATAAACTTAATCCATTACTTTAAACAAGTACATCAACAAGATTAGGTGAAAATGATAAAAAAGAAATAGATAAATTAGATTTCCACATAACTACTAAACCACCACTTAAGCCCCTAGGTGGAACAATAAAACTACTCGAAAAGCCTAATTCTTCAACAATCTTCTCCACATAGTCCGAGTTTTGCTTGGTTTACATTAGGTAAATCATATCTGGGAGATATTTACCATTAATCTCCTTTAGATGTCGAACTGCGAGGTCATTACCCAAGCCTCTGCAGTTCTAACTCAGTGTCCTCATTGGGCTGCTGGTGGATTAGGGCCCACCGCGCCTCGATATGGTTCATTGAGAGGTTCAGAATCATCCCCTTCCATCAAGTCATCATTAGCCAAAGTGACAAACGGAGGCATAGAAGTGGAAGCACCAACATCAGGTGTTTTACGCTTCCTTGAGTGGTCATTTCTTACCATTACTTAATCTCAGCCATTACCAATACCTTCAACATTAGTAGTGATCACATTAGCACCATCTTGACCATGTAATTCATCCATAATGTCTTGTACTTGTTCGGAAGCTTGAGTGTGGGCGTTTGGTTGTGCGGCATGGTCCTGTTCTGGATCAATCTCCTCAACGATAATACCATAATTAACATTACGCAAAGGCATAACATCACCACCCTCACTATCATCATCATCATCAAAAGGGTGATCAGGACCTCCATTCTGGATTAGGCATGCACCTAAATCATGAGAGTGCATTCCACAAGCAACACAAAAACCGCGAAGCCTTTCATATCGAAGTGAAAGAACAGTGTCCATTCCGATTGAAAATTGGAAATTTTGTTGGAATTTTAAAGGATCCGCGACATTCCAATTAAGTCAAACCCGCACAAACTCCAAGCGCGTATCATTGATAGGATCGAAATCAACTTCCAGAAGATATCCCAAGGCTCGACCAATAGCCGATATCACCTGCCCATTGAGGAATTGAAATGGTATTCCTCTAATTTGCACCCATTAAGGAATAAATTGAAGATCAAAGGGACTTAAGGTAGGAGACCATCGGGTAAGGACCAGCATACGGCCATTGAACGCCCAAGGGCCACGACAAAGAACGTTTTCCAGAGATTCTTGAGACAGGAAAATGAATTGAAAGCGGCGCCTCTCAATTATACGACCATGAACCAAACCCGACAATCCCCAATTACGAGGCATAGAAGAAACACTGCCCCGAAGGTTTTGTTTGCGAGGAATCATTGGACGACCGATAAGACTAAATCGGTTCTCGTCCATGGCTTGATCAAGAAGCGCCACAGGAAGCGCAATCGGCGGGTCATTAATACCCAAAGCAATGTTTTGAAGATTGTGATTCATGGAATCAACCATTAGAGAGAAGCAAGGGAAATTCAAAATCGAGAGAAGAGTGTGGGATTTGATTAATTGAAATTCAAGTGAATCATAAAAAAGAGTAAGAAAACCGACCTGGATTTTCTGTGATCGAATTTTATAGGAGGAAGGAGAGCGGTTGTGCATGTCGCCATCACCCCAAATCGTGGCCCTTGGAGTGGAGATAACCGACAACCACTCTCTTATCCGCGAGAAAACAGAGAACCAGTCATCAAGATACATAACCGCCAAGAAGAAGATACATCGACAGTTGACGAGACATCGGTGGTAGTGGGTGGTTACTATCGCTGATAAAATCGCCAGAGACATCCCGCTTCCTCTTACTATCGCCAGATATTATTTTCACAGATTCAAATATCCTGAAAAACTACGGATATCCAGATTCTTCCCACCCCTAGTATTAACACATCATCTTCTAATACATATTTGATGAACATGGACTGAAGTTGTATGTGCTTTGTTTTAACCACATCAACTTCTTCTCTAGTATGTCTACTATCACAATCCAATACTGTTGATGTGAACCTGGCCCAACTTTTGTCTAAATTATTGTAACCACATTATATTTTTTGTTGCATCGGTCATAACAAATATTTTCTTGAAGATCCATCTTTTTAGGGGAGTAAAAGAAGACCACCCGATAAAGTGTAGATTTCTTTTTTCATCTTTGTATTAGCTTTCTCTTTTTTTCTTAATAAATATTTTGCTACAAAGTGATCTTTTAAATGAATGTGTCACATTTAATTAACTTCTATTTTTTAAGACGAAGAACCAGATAGTGAAATTTCCTTTAGATAACAATTTTGAATAAGAATTTTTGTCTCCATGTTCGTATAGTATGCAGAGAGATCCGAATTTCCTTGCCGCATAGATTCAACTTCATAACTTTATCTTTTACAATTTTGAAACCCAAATTTTAGTACCATTTGGAGTGTAAACGTATACGTTTGTGTTCTTTCTATTATCACTCTCAACATAATCCTGCAACCTTATTTAGACTTCCTAAAATATAATGAATGACTATGATTACCCTTTTGCTAACAACTCTCACTATATATGCAATACCATGCCTTAAATTACTTGTTTTTGGATAACCAAGTGATATTCCAAGGGATTACCGACCGGTTGACCTCTTGAATTTTTTTTCATATAATCTTCAAGTGAAAACTTAATACCTTATTTGCTAATATTGATTTTTCAACCCACGAATATGTTTTGGTTCACTTAGATTTTTGTGAGAAAACCTCTTTAACTTCGTTAATCTCATTCAAGTATGCTTCCACTATAAACATGTCTTGAATATAAATAAGCAATTTCAAGTAGAAGTCTTCACATCTCTTGAAGTAACAACATTGATCAACTTTACATCTTTGAAACTTAGTTTTCTCTATGAAGGTATTAATCTTCTTATACTTATGTCTTGAAGCTTATTTCAATTTTTAAAGACACTTTTGAAATTTGCATACTAGAATCTCTTTTCCTTTGACTCAAAAACCTCTAGATTGCGCATAGATTTTTTTTTTATCCAAGTCATCATAAATAAATGATGTTTTTCACATTCATTTGTTTAAAATGTAATTTTTTTTTTCTACGAGTCCAAAAACATATTTTATCGTAAAAAAAATTGACTACAAGAGAAAAGAATTATGTGTACTAAATGCATTTTTTCTTTTTGAAATACAACTAGCCTTGATTTGTAGCTTTTGCTTCCATCATGTTGTATACCCAAAATCTTTCATGTATGATTAAACATTATCTAGTTCATCTTATTTTCATTACAGCTCCCACTTAATCGATTCAAAAACTTTTATCGCTTATTCAAAACATTCATGCTCATATAAATCAGTGAGGATAATGTAACTGAGAGATGGAAAAAGATTTTGCAGGTGGATTGATGATTATGCTACACCCGCGTAGTTCCCTAATTGGAGTTTGTGGAGTGGCTATTGAATCATTATTTCATATGTCTCATTAATTTTTGTATATAATATGTTAGGGTTAATGCCTTATGGGCTTAACTACAATATTGGGCATGCGATATATTGTTTAAGTCAATATCAGGTCAGGTGCAAACTGGGGTGGGCCATGGACCAGAAACAGATTTGTTAATCTATTTCATGAAACTACTGGTTATATAAGGAGTATAACGAAGACTTCTTCTTCTAATGCGAAAGGAGATACACAAGATCAAGTTGAAGTAGAGGAGCTAAGGCATTAAGAATTCACTTGAGAAGTCATAAAGAAGAAATTAGCGATCACAAGATAGATGTTGGTTCTATAGGTTGTAATAGGGAATAATCTTATCTTGGCTATTTGTTGAATCTTTCCCAATTTGTTTCTTGTAAATTGGGATCAATACTTTGTAATATTCTTTGGTGTTTAGTGGATGCGATTGATGGACACATATTCTATCATGAGACGTAGGGTGAAACCAAACTTGGTCATCAATTCTTTATGTTAATTTCAATGGGGAAATTCAATTGACTTCCATAAAAGTCCAGCTTAAAATCTTACAAGTGGTATCAGAGATGTACGGTCACAGATGGTTTTTTGCTAACATATTTCTTGTGATATATGTGTTTCTTTCTTTTCAGATTCATTTGTAGAAGGATTGATTGTTCCTGTGACAATCAAGAAAAGGTTTAATAACATCAGGCGTTGTTAGCAAGAATCAAATGTACAATTCATAAAAGGATCTCAACACTTATTTGGGTAATTCATATGGGAGATCAGGTGATGATAAGCACAAGGGTGGACGTGGAGAGGTTCGAAGGCGATGGAGATTTTGGCTTATGGAAAATCAAGATGATGGCTGATTTCATACTCGTAGGCTTGAATGAGATTTTTCTTGACAAGGACCTGCTTCAAGATGAATCAGTCATAGTTGAAGCAGAACAGGCTGAAGAAGATGCAACACCAAAGCCAAAATCAAGAAAGACAGAAAGGAAGATCCTGCAAAAGTATAGAAGTCAGAAATGGCTAAGAGTGTTATAATTTGGAATGTTACTAATAAAGTTTTGAGGAAAATTATACATTGTGATACAGCTGTTGACATGTGGGAAAACTTAGACATAATGTCTATGCAGACTTCTCGACGGGTATGGCGATGAATTTTTTGGGGGCTTAAAACAAAATTAAAAAAATTGAGGCTGATATTTCATCTATTTTTTTGGGGCTGCTATATATATATAAACTTTTAAATTCCGGGGGCCTATAAAATATGAGATCTAACTCATAAAAACGGGGGCTATACGTGAATGTTTTATCTCCCTATGACCAGGTCGGCTCTGCTTCTCTACCCTACAAAATTTATCTTTAGCTTAAGTTCTACATGTTCAAGATGAGTGATGCAAAGATAATTGATCAAAATGTGGATGATTTTTTGAAGTTGGTAGCAGATTTGGAAAATCTGTGCTTAAGTGTATGTAAAGAGGTACAAGAATTTCTCTTTTTAAGCTCATTACCCCTACAAATATGATCAATTAAAGGAAACGTTGAAGTATGGGAGACAAACTCTCAGTATGAGAGAAGTTACAGGCTCGACTATATCAAAAGAAAGGGAATTCACAGAAAGTGGTAAGGTGCCTAAAAACCAAGCAGAAGGATTATACATCCATCATAAATAATAGAAAGGAAAGAATAAACCCAAAGGGAAAAGTAAAACACATAAGCAAGAAAAAGGCAGTAAGAAAGGGTGTTTTATTTGTGGTAAGGAGGGACATTGGAAAAGAGAATGTCCAGACAGGAAGAAGAAAATAAATCAGAGTAATTCAAGTGACTCAGGAAATATGGTCATAGGATGCTCAGAGCCATTAGCCTTAACAGTAAGTCTACAAGATACCAAAGATGAATCGCTCTAGATTCAGGTTGCACATTCAATATAACTCCTTAAAAATGTGTTATCTGATCTAGAAGAGTTTAAAGGAGGCAAGGTATTAATTAATTACAAGAAACTGAACACATTGAGACAAACTCTTTCGTCACAATAATAACTTTTTCTTCATAATAAAAAATTTGTTACGAAATTATCTCTAATTAGTGACTATATTTCCGAGAGAAAAAGTCACAACGCTTACAGCTAATTTAACGTAACAGTTACGTCTCTAATTGTGATAATTTTTTGTCACTACTAATTTTGTCATAATATTATGACTAAAAAATTACGAATTTGCGACAAACATAATTTTATCATAAAATCATAATTCAAACGTCACAAATTTGTGTCGAAAAATTTTTGTAACAAAATTTTGTCACAATAACTCCTTTTTGTAGTGATATGGGTAACAAAACTTATAATGAAGTTAAAGGTATCAGAAAGATCAGAATTGTAAATCCAGATAATTATGAAGTAATACTCTCAGAAGTAAGATAGATGCCTACAATGGGAAGAAATCTAATATCTTATGGAATGTTAGAAAGAGTAGGTTGCAAGTATGAAGGAGAAAATTTTAAGATAAACATTTTACAAAGGTAAAACAAAGGTCCTAGCAGGTGAATGCCATCATGGATTGTATTATCTTCAACGGAATGTTATTAAATATAAAGAAGCTACATCATCTACTAGATCAGATAATACATCAAAATGGCACTCAAGGATGGGACATATGAGCTTAAATGGATTAAAAATCTTAGCACGAAGAGGTCTCATCAAGGAGACAAATATAAAGGAGTTATCATTCTATGAGAATTGTGTATTGGGAGTCACATAAGCAAAGTTTCTCAAAAGATCAACACACATCAAAAGGAGTATTAGATTATATCCACTCAGATCCCGGGGGATCTCCTTCTACCCCAACAAGTCTAAGTGATGCATAACCTTCATCGACGACTATTCAACAAAGTATGGATATATTTTCTAAAATCTAAGGATGAAGCATTTAAGAAGTTCACGGAATGGAAAACAGAGGTTAAAAACCAAACTGGAAAAAGAATCATGAATCGAAGAACAAATAATGGACTTGAATTATGTAATAAAGTGTTTGATGGATTGTGCAAGCAAAGTGTAAAAATAAGGTATAGAACATGTGCTTAAACTCCACAACAGAATGGAGTTTATGAGAAAATGAATAGAACTATCATGGAGAAGGTAAGGTGTAAGCTCATTGAGACATGGCTGGAACAAGTATTCTAGGCAGAAGCAGCTACAACAGCAGTATATCTAATAAACATATCACCTTATTCAGCTGTTGAATTTAAATTTCCTGAAGAAATTTGGTCAAATACAAAGCCTAGCTTAATGCATTAAAAGAAATTTGGATGTATAGCTTATGTTCATAATATATAAGGAAAGACATAACCTAGAGCTGTCAAAGGTGTGTTCATGGGATATCCACAAGGTGTGAAGGGCTACAAATTTTGGATACCAAAAGATTAGAGATGTGTAATTAGTAAAGATGTAGTTTTAAATGAACAACAACTATACAAACACATGAAAGAATATGGAACACCTAAGAAGCTAGATGGTGTGTCAATAAATCCTATATTACACGAAGCTAAAGTTGGAAAAAGTGAACAAGCAATAAGTCAAGTTCAATGAGGAGTTTCAGAAGAAGAAATTCATTAGGAAGCTCAAGAATCAGATTCAAAAGATGTTAAAGAAGAAGAAACAGAAGAAATTGCTACTACAGATTTATCATACTACTACGTTCTAGAAAGGGACAAAGTAAAGAGGAAATCAAAACCACCACTACGTTTTACTGACACATATTTTATTGCATATTCCCAGGGCTCTCCCTGAAATTTTTGGGGCTTAAAATTAAAAAGAAATCGAGGCTACTATTTTATCTATTTCTTTTTTTTGGGCTTTTAAAAGAGCCATGTATATATATATATATATATATATAATTTAAGTTTTGGAGTCTATTTTATATAGGAATGGACTTATAAGATATGGAGGTTATAGGCCAATGTTTCATTGGCCTATGGTCATGGTCGGTCCTGCATATGCCTTGGCAGGTGCAGCCACTACAAGAAAAATTCTCATTGATAGCACACGATTAACGCTTTAAAGCCTTTCATAGCGTTTCCATAAACGCTATGACTGGACTAGCTATCGTAGGTCGGTCA
>OVBE01015773.1:0-11285 GCA_900406425.1 Iberis pinnata | reverse complement strand
AGTGTAGGGGAAATCCCACTTATCAATATCTTCCCATCCGAAAAATCATTACTATCACAAAACAAAAAGAAGATTGAAATGTAGAGCACAACAACCGTATCTCAGCATGGGAGCGAGACCAATCAGTGTATTCTTTCTGAACAGAGAGTGACCTGTGATCATAGACTTTGGGACCACCTAAGCGGAGCTTAAACATCAACTTCGCGCAGAGATCTCCCTCTTCCACCATGGGAGACTAGTTGGGCCAGGAAAAGCTAAACACAAACCCGCCATGGTCATGGATACCAACTGGGAATGTCTCCTGCGTACGAGCCCTTTTTCCGAGGGGGCTTCAAGGTGGTGAATCCTACGTCAGATCGGAGCGAGACGAGATGATTTCTTGCTAGATCCAGCAGCTTTCTCCGACGCTGATCCCCGCGTGATGAGTCAGAGACATCAATGGGATCTACATCCATGGGAGCCTAATCCTTAGGGGTTTTGGTCTCTTGAGCAGCACTGAACCCAGCCGAGTTGGGAGTCCCCTGGGAGCTTTTTTACCTGCGAGCTTTGCGATACGAAATGGGATTTTTCATAATGACGGATGTACACTGAGACGGAGCACCTGCAGTAAACCATGCATCAAACATCATACAACACATGTAGACCAAAATAAAACCTAAGTAAAGTACTTACTTGAGGACATTTCTGATAGCGGTTCCAGCGGCTGCCAATTGTGGGATACTCTCTCCCAGTCAAATGTATTCCAGTTGTTCAGTCGATTCGTCCCGAGGAGTTTCCAATTTTTCAGGTACTCGGCAGATGGATCATCAACTTGAGTAAAATGCGGGACTGACAAATACCAAAATAAGAAAGAAAAAGGAACGTGACTAGCCAAAAAATGCCCAAAAATCAACCAACATAAGAAGAACAAATACAACCAGAAAGTGCAAATTCGTCAAACAAGAAAAAGGGCGTAAGATTCAATTTCAAGGAAAAGGAAGAAGGGATTCACACCAATCTCCCTAGTCCACCGAGATTGTAAATCGCTGGGACACGTAGTCCCGAAAGAAAGATGATTGATTTCAAGAAAAAATAAATTTGTTCCCAGTCTGTTTCATCCTTGGGGGCTTGGCCGCTTGTAAACCCTTGGTTTGGTTTGTTGGCTAGGTACTAGAGGCCACCTTTCATGCCCGTTTTAGCATACATAGCAGCCTCGAGCATATCGCAAGTCAGTTCGAAGCTGTTTTCTCTCGCCTGAACCATCAGGAATATCACATGTCGGACTCCTTTGCGCATAAGTTGGCTCAGAGCTATACCCCGGCGACGCAGATGCCGAACCAAGAACTCGGGGACTGGGAAACGAAACCCGCATGTTTTGAAAAATATTTCGTCGAAAGTGACAAATCCCAACGAGGGATTGTCCGGAAACTGGCCTGGATCAGGGATTAAGAACATGACACCAGACGTGAGATCAAACTGCTCCCAAAGTGTTCTCACATATGTAAGAAATGAGAGTGAAGAAGAAAAAGCCATTATCTGAGGAGCCGAAAACGCTCTGGACTTCGCGCCAGAAACAATGGGAGTTCCGACACTCGCACTCGCCGTAGGAGGCGACAATAAGCTTCCGCTCTGAGAGTGAAGCGCCAGTTGTCTTGACATTGCCGCATATCCGAGGGGGAAGAGAAATTAGAAGAAAGAAAGTTGAAAGGAGAAGAAAATCCAGGAGAATTCCGACACAAATCGAAGGAGAAGAGAAAAAATTAAAAGGGGGAAATGCCAAACCCTAGCAGAAATTAAAGAGAAATAAGGAGTTGAGTAACAATAGCTTAGGCTGCGTAAAGAGAGAGAGAGAGAAGGAGTGGATGGTTGAATGCGTAGTGGGGAGATGGTTGGAAGTGCTTGAGGAGAGAGAGAGGAGAGTGGCAGTAACTACCTCGAAGTATGTGAAACCACCTTTTGTAGGTGTAATCATGGCACTTTTGAAATTCAAAAATATCAAGACGCGCTGCGTCATAGGATAAGTTCAATCGCGAGACTGTTGAGATTTTCTCAACCCAAATCATAACAAATCAGCCCAACTAATGCTAAATATTTGGGGGAAAATGGAATTATATGGTTCAGCACGAATGATTCAAATACAAATGCGATTATCATATGTAAAAACATGCATATTCAAATAAAAATGACAAATGAAGATCAAGGTGAAAAAGACGGTTCCAAGGTGAATTTCTACCAATTTTCGAAGGTCAACCAACTCGCTAAGCTCGTAGGGAGACCTGGGGGCTAATCTGTTGGTGTCGAAATCCCCTCAGCAAGTTTTCACCTCAACTAATATCACCTCTTAAATAACAGCTCATCGTGATGTCAAGGCGCAAAAGAACTCATCCAGCAGATTTCTACCTAGGCATGGAACGCGAGTGATCGGATAATCAAGTCGTAGACGACCTGGGCAGAAGGTGAGCATAAGTTGAACAAACGAAGACTAGGTCGTGGCAGTTCTGAGATAAGGAGAAGGCACTGAGATCGCAATCCCAACAACCCGAGAAGATCAGAACGACCCGGACAAGACGGAGGGGGATAAAAAGCAAGAAGAGAGAAAAATGAAGGATTATGATCATTTTTACCTGAAACTAGAGTGAAAGAGTCGACTTGTTTTCTTTAGTATGAAACATCAATGAAATCAATAATAAATATATTATTCTTTCTATCTTTTCGATATGAGTTTGTGTTGCGATTTCTTTCTAATTTTGACAAGAACAACAAATTCCTCATTAAGATAGTTATATAAAATTCATTGTGGGTTTTAGCATCCACAAGTTTCTTAGCCCAACTTGTCTTTTGGACGAGATGCAAAGCCTAGAATCTGACCTATTTGTAGTTTTGATCGATCAATACGTAAGGTATAGCTTGGCCTCTTCTCTTTATTTTTAATGAAATGAATGTTTCTCTAGCTTGTGTAAATTGAATATCCATCCGACCCGATGCCAAGAAAAAATGACCTGCATATCGTCCTTCCCAACAAATGATCTATGGACGAGAAAATTTAGTCTCGTCTTATACTCTCCATAGGAGCACGCGAGTCGGGACTCGACTTTTAAGTTGAGACTTACGCTCGAACAAGGTTACTCTGACCACGTCCAATATTCATCTTTAGGAGTACGCGACTCGGAACTCGGCTTTCATAGTGAGACTTACGCTCAAACATGGTTACTTTGACCTCGTCCAATACTCATCTTTAGGAGTACGCGAGATGTACCTTGGCGTTTTAATGGTCTATGTAGCCATGACGAGAAGAATTTGGTCTCGCCGACATTCCCGTTTGGTGCAGGATATGTGCGAGTCATGGCTCGACTTTTTTTGTTTTGCTTTATTTTACAACTTTGGGAGTATAACAGCGCGAAAGTTTTTGAGAAATTTAGGACTAAAAACAAAGATAATTTTTATTAAGTGAAATAGCTGCACCCAATGGGTTGCCTACATACCCTGATATCAGGGATCAAGCCAGATCGTTGTTCACTACAATAAACCATAATAGTAGAACTTCTTAAGTTTGGTAGCATTCCAAGATTTTGGGATTGGCATTCCGTCCCTAGTCTTGAGCTCCCAGACGCCGGGTTTAACTACCTTGGATACCTCGTAAGGACTTTCCCACCAAGCTCCTAGTTTGCCGGTTTTTTCCTGTGTTATATTTGCGTAAGTCATTCTTAAGACCAAGTCCACCTCCTGGAGTCTACTTTGTTTCACGCTCTTGTTGTAGTATCGCATTGTGGCCTGTTGATAGGCGCACAATCGTACCAGTGCCCTGTCTCTTACTTCTTCAATGTCATCTAGTGAGTCAAGTAACATCTCGTTTTTTGTGGCCTCTGCCTCTGATAGCTTAATTCGGCGTAGGCTGAACACTGCTACTTCCGAGGGTGCTAGTGCCTCGATTCCATGTGTCAAGGAGAAAGGGGTCTGGTTTGTAGATTGTTGAGGTGTAGTTTGGTAGGACCATAAGACACCGTCTAGCTCATCAACCCAAAGTTCCTTCTTAGATTCCAATCTTTTCTTGAGTCCGTCAATGATAGATTTGTTGATAGCCTCGGCCTATCCGTTTCCTTGGGGGTACCTTGGCGTTGAATGGCTCAATCGATTCTCCACCTAAGAAAACAATTAGTATGAGGTTAGTTAGTGTCAGGTTTTCAAATTATCCAATAGTGCTACTAGTTCGTCGTCCACCTGTCAAAAAAACGTTTAACCATCTTTGCGCAGAAATTAGTGCCGTTCTTAGTTATGATTTAGTAAGGGACGCCATGACGGTGATAACACGTATTTTAGGTATCAAACCCCATTATACATGCATGTCAATGTAGTATAGATGGGTTATCAATCCATTCAGGTATAATGCTAATAATCATGATGCAATTGGAACTGATGATTCAAGTTAAATATGAAAATGAGGGTTTACAAACAACTCCTAAGTAAACAAAACATGCAGAAAACTAAAACAGAAACAAAGGTAAGCATGCATAAGTAAAAGATAGATAGCAAAGTGAAACAATAACAGAGGAATTAAAATGGGTAAAATATGCAATCAAATAAAGGGTCCCAAAGGATAGGGTAAATGGGTAGTGTTCATCCTCAAAATCTCTAAGTGTCTAACATATCTCAAACAAGAGTTATCCCTAAACAATAGATTCAAACGCAATTCCTTGACAGATGATCTCAAAGTAGGTAGTATCCAGACCTAACTTCCGTTAACGGAACTCTACCTAATAGGCACTGCGAACCAATCTACCTAAGATAATAAGCACCCTAAACATCCTCAGGCTAGAATGTGTAAATCTCTGAAATCACCTTGATGAGACATTTCATTGAACACTTTTCGGGTGCTGAAATGCCTAAGTTGGGATCTGATTGGGTCATAATGAAATGAGCATTAAGCACAATGAAACAGAATGAATCTATTAAACAATAAAGCTTAGACACCTAGGAGGAACAAGGAAACAACACTACCCTATCACATCCTCAAGGAACCTAAATCATTACACACTATGCATGTTGGATGCAAAATAATAGAAACATTTACACAGAGCTATTAAGTAAGAAATTTAGATCTAAGGTCAAACAACAAAGAACAGACTATATAAAACCCTAAAACTAGTGCAGAAGACCAAAACGAGCAGAGATGCAGAAGATGAAGATTTAAAACGTCAAGAACACCAACCCAGAAAATATGAACATCAATGGAATAGTAACAAAAACAGAGGAAATGATCAACCTAAAAATGAGATTAAAAGATTCAAAACGTAAATCAACGTGCACCAAATAGTTCACAGCCCTAATATATGCATGAAAAATGAAGAAAACAAAAGATTAACATAAACTTAAACAAAATCTGGGTTTAGAACATGAAGAACACCAAGAACAAAAGAGAGAAAAATGAAACCTAAGACAAAACCTAAAAATGGCAAAAAGAAAGAGTGTTTCCAAATGGAGGCGTTTAGGGTTTTTTATAGTGTTCAAGAAAAGCCCTTTAACGCATAAAAGACAAAAAGTAATCATTAAAACGGATCTTGGGTCAAGTCCATCCTGATTCGAGTTGGTCGGGTTGGAGTCGCTTGGGCTCGAGCTGAAGAACGCAAGTGATCAAGCCGGAGAAATGCGTGTGATCGAGCCGAGGGAATAGCTCAATCACGGGATCAAGCTGGCTTGGCCGAGGTGGCTTTGGAGCTTGCACGCGATCGAGCCATGGCCATGAAGATCGAGGCGTAGGTGAGAGATGGGATCGAGGTAGAGTTAGGCGGCTTGGTCACATGGCTCGATGGTGATTGAGCCGTGAAGTTGTGTGGTCGAGACAAAGGGCCGAGAGATGATCAAGCCATGATCAAGGTAAAATGAGCCAGGGTGACCGAGCCGAAGTTGGCTTGGCTCAATCACGAGATCGAGCCGGAGTTAGCTTGGCTTGATGGTTGGGTCGAGTCTTGACTTGAGTTGCACTTGAGTTGGTTTCGTTCCACGCATTTTGCTTTCCTTCTCCGAATTCGCAACAACGTTCTAAAAGCTCCTGAAAGTCCTGAAAAATCTCCAAAATGCATGTATATGCAAGTGGTAATGCAAAAAATCCTAAAAATTGCAAACTTTCTAATAACATCTATTAATGCAACATATGTTCAAATAAAAGACCCTAAAATGATGCTAAATGACTTCTAAAAATCATAAAAATGCAGAGACATCAACTCCCTCATACTAAATCATTGTTTGCCCTCAAAAAAGTAATTCAAAAGTCTGGGCGAGAGGTTTGAAAGTGGGAACTCAGAAACAAAATATGCTGCTAACACATTTAATATAAATGTCCTGGTTACTAGATCTAGAATGAAATCATAAACTCGTCCTACTTAAAAACCTTAGCCATACTCATCACAGTTCATTACAGACCAGTTCCAACTTCCACAATGCATTCAAATTCATTTACCCCTTTAACATTCATTAAGCAGGAACCATGGATCAAGTCATGTGCGTGCAATGAACTCATTTGGTCAAGGGACATGTTAAGGAGTAAAGATGACCCCTTCATGCAGTGGTTAACAATGCAAAATAAGGTTCTCGCAAAAGGGAATGAGCTTTAGCAGAAGGCTAAAGGTAAGAACACTTAGACGCATACAGAAACAGAACCTCATCTACCCAATGCTAATGAAATCTAAGTTTCCTGATTCTACCCGGTAGGAGGTCCTAAGTCTACCATTTCTTAAAAAAATTTGAAGTGAACTTACTTATTCACATTTTTCCCTTTTTCCTCTTTTCCTTAGCTACTCTTAGGAGAGGGTTTTTCTTATTTGACTGCTAGCGGATTTAGGAACTTACTTACTTAGATGCTTATGGCTTTTGAGCTTTTTTCATTTGCACTAACTTCTCGGGTTTCACCCTTTTCAATTCATTGTCATATCCTTTTCTTATTATGCACTAACCATACTTCATTTTTCATATCTTTGTTCCCCCCAAACCTTTTACTAGCATATTCTGTTTTTTTTTTTCATTCCTCTCCTAAGGTTCATTACTCTACCCTTTCTTTTACCAGCTACCCATATGCTTTCATTCATTTCCAGAACAACCCCAACACCCAAAATCTAGTCACACCTAGTTCTATCTAGTCCAAAAAGCATGAAATAGAACTACACGAGATCCCATTCATGTCAGTTCGAACCTAGCCCAAAAGGCATGAACTAGAACCATTCCATAAAAGACCTTATACTCAGTAGTAAATTCATGGCTTGAAAGAAGGCAAGGTTCAAGGGTAGGGATTCTACTTGGGTTAACAAGAGTGGCAAAATGGTAGAACATAACCCAAATATGTATATACTATCCATGAGTTCACATTCAGCACACAAGCATGATAATTATACGTTAAAATTTAAGTTCTAATAGATAGGGGCAAACTTCAAATCACAATAGGCTTCAGGAGACAAATGATCATGCAAGTTCACATTCCAAGTATAGTGCAATTTTACTTCAGACTAATTCAAGATGTATTAGACAACTAATAACCAGGGTACTTATACTTTCTGAGAAAACAACATACTTACAAGGTTACTATCTTCCTAGTTCCCTATGCATATGCAAATGACAAACCTATAAATCTAACATCCTAAATGCAAGTATATGAACACTATGTTTTTGAAAGATAATTTTCAAAAAAATTTCAAATTTTATGGTTTTTCTATCCTTTAGATGCTCTACAAGGTTGGAAATCAAAGAACAAACATGAAAACTTCATTAGATGATACTCCCTTGAATCCTCCCCTAAACCTGAATTATACAGTCTCTGTGTAACCCAAATTCAAAGGTGGACTTAGGGGTTGGAAAAAAGCGAAAAGCATAAAAACTTTTAAAAAAGAAGCAGAAGCAAAGGAAACAGAGGGAAATGCATATGGAACGGATTTTACAATGGTCAAGTGGATGAAGGTGGACCTCAGTTACCCCTAGTTTGGGAGTTAGATGAATCCTCGTCCAAGGAGAGGGTTGAGATGTTGTCAAAAAAAGATTCCAGTGTTGTCATTTATGAAATGATTTGTCTTGAATTGGAGGTGTCATGGCTAAATGGTAAGTTCGCACGCCTCTTGAAAATTGTTCGTCGGCTATTCGGGAGGAGGAAGACTGCTTTAATGTTGTTTGATGCTCTGAACTGGTAGCAGAACTGATTACCAATCTCCCCTACTATGAACTGAATCTCTATTAGGTAGTCAATATCTATCAATCTCCGTATCCAAACGTTCCGGGTAGGCTATCCTATGGTGCAAAGAAAAATTGGTGTTATCCACCCTCCAATTCGTAACTGAGGTGACGTCCTAATTCTTTTGATCCAGGCCAAGTCCTTAAACTTCAATAGCTGTTGTAGGAACAACTTTAGGGGGCATGGTCTTGCTTCAATGATGTTAGGAAATAATGCTTCGTCATGCAGGGAGTTGCGTACATGGTTGTAACCCCAAGTCGCAGGAAATCCATCTCCTCTGCTAAGTTGTTGCTTGTAGTGCTTTGAGAGAAGAATGAGTTTGCAATAAATTGGTGAACGTATCTGATCACAGGGTGGTGGATGCATGCACTCTTGGTATTGCCTGCATGGAACTTCTTGGTTCTAATCACATCCCAAATAAGCTTTATCTCTTATGGAACGTTCTCAAATGCGTCTGGTTGAAAACTCATACATTTGAAACCACAAATGTAGTCTAAGTGAAGGAAACTGAAACGCTCAGATTGGCCATTCAATTGCTTTAAGGTTATGAAACCTCCTCCATTTTGATCACCTTTCCACCCTTCAGAGTAGAATACTTCCAGAGAGGCTAAAAACATGCATGTCTGTTCCTAACGAGCATTATGTTCCATTCCAATCACACTTGATATTCCCATGTATCCCAGTATGTCCTTGACCTCATCGAGGTTGCCAAGGTTTCCCAAGGCCTTTGAATCTTGGAATGTTGATTCTACAAAGTCCACTTGCATTAGGGTTGTGTATATCTCCTCGACTGAAGGTTCACTCGAACTGCCGGGCGCTCCTCTGTTTGACATGGCGATTTCTGTAAAAGAGTATAGAGTCGTTAGGTTGCGTTATGTGAAAATGTATTTGAAAGACTCTATCTAAATCAAACCCCATAATCACGTTTAGTCAAAATTGATGTGTTAAACCTTCAAATTATATGTTCAAAACCCAAGAAACATAAACTTTCAGAAGAAGGGTTGAAACCCAAAACCAAATTTCAAAAATTTTGAATCAAGCTTTCACGAGTTTAAGAGTTAAAAACCGAAGTTGATGATTCTTGAAATTTGTTGAATCTTGAAACTGCAGTTAAATCCGTTGATCAAAGAAGGTGATTTCAAAAAGATTTATGGTTGTATGAAAGTGATGAGAGTATAAGAAAAGTGGGAACTCCCTTATCTAGAGTGAGGGTCGAGATGTACATGTAGAGGAGGAGCGTTGTTGAAGCTTGTGGATGTTAAGTAAAGTGAAAGCTCATGGAGGAGAGGTAAAGGTGTTTTATGTGGATTAGGGTTAAATATGATGTATGTGGAGGGTGATTGAGGTGTAAGAGTTTTTTTTGGAGTGGACACTTCTTTGGCATGGAGTGAGTAGTGGGGGTGTAAGGGTGATGGTGGTAAACTAGAATAAGGGTGGTATCTTGGAGGCTTGGCTTGATCGATGTGACGTGGCTCGGTGGAGGTTCGAACGGCTCAGTCATGTTGGAGATACGGCTCGATCACAGTGCTTGGCTTGATCAAATTACGGTTGTGGCTCAATCACGGTGATACGGCTTGATCTTGGTTGGATTACCAACGTGTGGTGGGCTTGATCTTGTTTGGATTACAAACGTGTGGTGGGCTCGATCACGCACATTGGGTCACGCATGTTTTCCTTATCTCGATCTCCAACAACAATAGGCTCGATAGAGCACTATCCAAGATACCTGAAACAATAAAACCAAACAAAAAGTTAAACGCATCAAAAAGAAAGACTAAACATAAACTTGAAAATTTTATATGTACAATGATAAACATGGGACTTCTTTCCAAGTGAGCTTGTTTAAAGTCACTAAAATTGACTTCCTTTTTTAAATTTATAGACCCTGAGACGGTTCCCCAAGGAGAACCGAGATTTCTTCTGAGATTGCCCTATCTGCCAAGTACGGTTTTACTCGTTGCCCGTTCACTGTAAACGAATTCCCATTTTTTCCAATCAAAGTAACAACTCCATATGGTAGAACTTCTTTAACAGATTATGGTCCAGACCATCTGGATTTGAGCTTTCCTGGGAACAACTTGAGTCTTGAGTTGAATAAAAGGACTTGGTCACCAACATTGATTCCCCTCAGGAAAATCTTTTTGTCATGAAACTGTTTGGTCCTTTCCTTGTATATTTTCGAACTCTCATAAGTTTTGAGTCTAACTTCCTCCAGTTCATGCAGGTCTATTCCCTTTTTCCTTGAGCTATTTTGAGATCAAAGTTAAGGATTTTAGTTGCCCATAGTGCCTTATTGATGACTCTGAATTTTCACGGATTTTACTTATCAATTAGCATCGATTCTGAGGTCTAAAAGTGTGCATACAACACATTTATGGTTGATTTCACTAAGTTTAGTGTTTTAGGACTTTTGCATTAGAATTTGCATATGCATGCATTTTGGAGGTTTTTCAAGACTTTCAGGTATTTTTGGGAAGGATTTAAGAAATTTCAGAAAAACAGCACTTGACATTGGAATGGACCTAGCACTCAACTGTGGAATGGACTGAACTTACCTCCAGGCACCTGCAGGATGGATCCCAACTCAATGCAGGATCGATCCCATGCAATCCAGCAGCAAAACATGATCAATCCCACTCAGCACTTTCGGGATCGATCTCAACTCAATGCAGATCAATCCCTACAACACTCAAGATCGATCCTGCAACGAACCCAGATTGATCTCAGGCAGTTCTGCAACGCNTTCCGCCGTCATGTTTCCAACGTTTCTGGTGAAGTCTCAAAAAAAGCCAAGGAAGTGCACAAAGACGAAGCAAGACTAAGAAGACATCTCATGAGATCGATCTCACTTGTGTTGGAAGACCTATCAATTCCTATTATACTATCATTGTCGAAGTAGTGATAATAGGTGTCAATCCAATCGGGTGATGTTATTAACCACTCTAGACTNAGACTAAGATGGATGCTACTAATTCAAGCCAAGTATAAAGAGATGGTTTTTCTAACAATCCTAAGCAAATGAACAAAACCTGCTGAAATGTAAACAAACACAAGAGAACTAAAATATGCAATGAAAACTAAACAAAGGCAGTGGGTG
>OVBE01015772.1:0-11285 GCA_900406425.1 Iberis pinnata | reverse complement strand
TTCAAAAAATCGTCGTGCTTCAAGATTTGGTTCTTCTAAAACATTAGGATTTTCCGCAATTTCTCTATGTGCATCATTAATCATTCGGATAGTATTGTCCTCTATCGTCGGTTGAGTAGATTCTTCGACGTTTATACTCGGACCACTTTTGTCGGACACTCGTCGACTCTGACTATTAGCACATGTGGTTTGCAAGGAACTAAAATCTTCTCTGTGGAAAAACCACACAAAGTATCCAGGTGTAAAACCACGCCAATAACAATGCTTCCACACATTTTCTATATTTATAAACTTTTCATTATCACATTTAATACATGGACAAGACATCTTACCGGATTCACGCAAAATCTCTTGATTTGTAGCAAATTGCATGAATTCGGTTAGATCCTTTTTGAAATCTTCTCGAATTTCTCCAGTTTCTTCATGTATGCGATTATACATCCACTCTCGAACTTTAAAGATATTATTAAAAGACATTTTTCTGAAATAATTTTTTTTATGAGTTTTTTTCTGTTTTGTTAGTATGATTTCGTAAGAGGGACCTTGGTTATATACTAAATGTGTCCGACCATAATATTTAGTCTGAAATTCGTAGGAAATTGTTTTAGAAAAATTGTAGACTAAATTAGTGACCAAATTTCAAAAATTTAGTCTGAAATTCGTAGCAAATAATTTCTCACAATTTTTAGACTAAGATAGTGACCAAATTTCGACAATCTAGTATGAAATTCGTAGCAAATAATTTCTCACAACTTTAGACTAAGATAGTGACTAAATTTCGACAATCTAGTATGAAATTCGTAGCAAATAATTTCTCACAATTTTTAGACTAAATTATTGACCAAATATCGAGTAAAAATATGTTTTTAAATTTTTCCGACTAAAATCAAACCAAAAAAGAACCTTTAGTCGGAAATTTTTCACTAAAATTTTCGACTATATAGCTACGATATGAATAATTTCTGACTATTTAGCTACAACAATATTTAAAAAATATATACATATATATATATATATATATTTAGTCGGAAATTTGTTGTTTTTTTCAACAAGTTTTCTACAACCTCAAATATTCCGACTAAATTGCTATAACATGTTTTTTTGTAAAAAAAAATTCGAATTAGTCGGAAATATGTCGGAAACATTTCCGAATATTTTCCTACAAACGTAATATTTCCGACTAAATCAAGTCAAAAAAATTTTTATTTAAAATAAATATTAGTCGAAAATTTCTCGAATATTTTTCCGACTAATTTCCCACCAGAAGCTTTTACCGACCAATTTCGGACTAAATAAATTAGTAGTCGGAAAAAAGTCGGTAATTAGTAAAAAAAATTCGACAATACTATTAGTCGTAAAATTTTGTCGGAAATCTATCATTTTTCTTGTAGTGGAATAAAATGTCTACCATAGTTTTTACATTAATCAATTTTGAATATGGAAAAGTGCCTTTGGTCATATGGTTAAAATTCTATCTATACACTTTTTCTCATCGAATTTCGACTTCACTTAGTTGTGTTTTATCGATTCAAATGTGACAAAAAAGGAAAAAAAATATAAATAAATCAAATTTCATTATAAAATGTTTATTCACAAATTCTAAAACCTACACTCAAACCAAATGATAAAAGTATAAAAGAACCAATAATTGAAGTGCATCTTTTTCAATAGGTAGAAATAGAATGGATGTGTCTAGTAGTTTTAGATAACCTAAGAATATTTCGTTTCCGTAATCAACCATGCAGCTATATCGAAATAAAAAGAATAGAGTGTATATATGTAAACCGTAGCTTCAGTCCATAAACAAAATTGTAAAGTTTTTTTTCTTCAGATTTGTTACTAAGTCAATAAAAGATTAAGAGTATTTCGTATAGATTTCAAATTTCTATATCTCGGTTATAATCCCAACTGATTTCCATTCTTGTAGAACACAAAATTAATAGTCTCTTACCATAACAATCACTAAAAATCAAACACAATATCTATCAATTAACCACCTTTCTTTATACAAATCTATATACATATATAAATACATACTTCTCCTAGAAATATACAATTATCGTCAAGCATTTGAGTCGTACAAAGATGAAGAAGGTTACGTTGTTCTTTGTCTTGATATGGTGGTTTCAAATAAGCAAATTAGGTTTGTCCTTAAGTAAAGAAGCTTATAATGGTTTTGAAAGCAATGGATTCATAAGTGTCACTAGTTTCGGAGCTATTGGCGATGGAAAGACCGATGATACCATGGTATGTAAATATAATCCTCACGTTTGGATTGAATAGATATAACTTACATACTCTTACATGAATATGTGTATTTCAGGCTTTTCTTAAGGCATGGGAAGCTGTATGTAATGGAGAAAGTGGAGGGAATACAAAGCTTCTAGTGCCTCTAGGAAAAACCTTCATGATTAAGCCTCTTACATTCGTCGGTCCATGCAAGTCTTCCTCCATTTCCTTTGTGGTATATGTTTACTTCACTTCTCTTTCTTTGTTTCAAACTATAAACTACACCAAGTATCGAGTTACACACATGTGCTAAATTAGTGAAAGTCAGTGTTCGTCCTAAAGTATTTGATTTTTAAAGCGAAGGAAAAGTTATGTTTTTTAACCATATATATTTAATAAGTGAAGATCAAACCCGCCCAAAGAATCCTCTTAAAAACACCTTTAACCAACTGTGCTACATATGATAACAAATTTTTGATGCCTTTAAATTATATGTAAATTATGCGTTTGAAATCCTTGCTTCTTCAGCTTTCTATCAGGGTTGGCCTTGGTGAAAGTTATTTAACATAAATCAATATTGAGAAACAGCTTAAACCAATCTTTTCTGGTAAACAATCTTAAAAATTTAACTAACTTCGCGGATTTGGTTTGCATAGATACAAGGGAATCTTGTAGCACCCGGTTATATTTGGTATGCGGAAAAAAATCCGTCATGGATTAGTTTTGACAGTATCTACGGTCTAACTGTCACCGGAGGTGGCACCATCGACGGTCGTGGTTCCGTGTGGTGGGGAAAAGTTCATTATCGTCCTTCCGTAAGTCCATTTTGTACAATCCTTACATATATATATATATATATAAACTTTGATCAAACCATATGGTGATGTTTATACGTTTTTGTTAGGCAATGCACTTCAACAACTGTAATGGTCTTACAGTGTCCAATCTCCGACATTTGAATAGTCCTCGGAACCATATAAGTTTAAGCTGTTCAGAGAACATTAATGTCTCTGATCTATGGATAGCTGCACCTTGGGATAGTCCTAACACAGATGGAATCGACATATCAAACTGCAATGGAGTTCAGATACATAACTCTACGATTGCCACTGGTGATGATTGCATCGCCATTAATAGTGGTTCCTCTTTTATCAACATATCCGGCCTTTTTTGCGGTCCCGGTCATGGTATCAGGTGACTCACTTCTTTATTCACGATTCACAAACAATCACACCACATAATATACACTAAAGTGCATACTAAATGATAGAGAATATGGATTTGATATTATACAGTATTGGAAGTCTTGGAGTAAATGGATATTATGAAACCGTTGAAGAAGTGAGTGTAAAGAACTGCACTTTGACGAACACAATGAATGGTGTCCGGATCAAGACATTCAAGGTTTGTCTAGTCAATCATTAGTTGTGATATTATTCAGCACATAACTCAACTGAATCAAGTTTCTTTTGAATGTTTGTAGAACGGATCAGGATATGCTAGGAAGATATCATTCGAGGATATAAATATGGTTGCTTCAGGGAACCCTATTATCATCGAACAGAATTACGTTAATAACTATCATGGAAGAGTAAACCTTGAAGCAAATAATAACTATCAAAGCTGTCATTTAGGCCAGGCCACGTCTGGTAATGGTAAAGGCTTGAAAGTAAGCGATGTGCGTTATACTAGAATCCACGGTTCATCAGCGACCGATGAAGCTATCACATTGAACTGCAATGAGGATTTGGGATGTGATGACATTGTGATGGACCATGTGGATCTGGTTTCGGTGACATCAGGTCATAAGTTGTGGGCTTCATGTAAGAATGCTCATGGGACTTTCTATGATTCATTAGTTAGTTGTTTAATTAAGTAATCTAGGTCAGTGTTTGTAATATTGCTTTCTCATGGTGAAATCCATTCAGTGGAAGATCCATTAAGAGAGAGTGTGGATTCAGCTCTCCATTTTTTTAGAAGAGAGTTGTCTAATCCGATTTTAGTAGGTAAACTATATGTAAACCAATCGAGTTTGATAATTATAGATTCGATTTGGTTATTATTTTGCATCAGAGAAGAAGTGTGTTCTTGAGGTCAATTTAATGAATTCTTCAATACTGTAAGAACAATTAAAAGTTTAAAACTCTGCACTTTATCGAGATCAAATGAGAGTTAGGATTCAAACAAAGGGAACGATTTAAATACTGTTCGTCTCCGTAACAGAGAGATTGTTCAATGAGGGTAAAAATCAAAGCTTTCAAAGGGTATCTAAAGAGGTATTAAGATCCATGGATGAGGTAGTTCATGAGATGCATCTTATCAACACAATCAAACAAGGCTCCAAGTATGAAGTTTCATAACAAGTGAAGAAAGTAGAAGAAATACATATAGGCATAGCAAACACCGAAAACGCAAGAAACCACCAAAAGCTAAACGACACAAGACAGATCCTCGAATCCAAAGCCGTTACAACAGAAATTACTAAAGAAAGGACCTGGCTTAATTCTTGCTCTTGAGCCTCTCAACTCGCTGGTTAAGCTGCTCAATTTTGACGATCAGATGCGTGACGGAGTATAGAATCCAGTAGAAAACTAGAGCTGACGCGATGAGGAGCGCGTTACGCTGAGATTTCATGATGGATTTCTGATGACGGAGATGCTCTGAAGGAGTGCAGGAATCGCCGCCGCAGGAAGGTCGAGTCTCGTACTTCCAATAGATATCCATTAAGAGGAAGAGACAAAAAGGAATAATGGAGAGAAATGGTTTCAGGAGATTATGAGTGACTGCGATCAAACCCTTGCGGAGAACGTCGAGTCCAGGCATGGTCAAGAGGATTACCATGATTGCTTCTGCAGCCGCCGCGTACCCTAAGACAACCCATTCGAGAGCCATTGTTTTCCGCAGGAGAATCAAGATCCAGATCTCGATGGTTGACTAAAAGAGTTAGTCAAGTGATCGAATTTTAGAAGAATTGTGATCTCCGACTTCTTATTCTTTATTTTTTCTTAATGAGCAAGTTTATTTATGTTCTTCGGTATACTTTTGGGTAGGAGAAGAAGTTAAAAGGAGCGTCAAACACGTGGCTATTGTGTGGCGTACGCGTATCGCTCGTTGAGGTTTTGATGGGCCTTAATTTTCATTATTGGATGTATTTTCGAGCTGTTGCATTTTTCATATATTTTATAAAAGAAATTATATCACGTACCATAAAATTTTTTTTTTTTTTTTATCATATACCACATCGATTAATGGGATATAACACATTTCACATCGATTACTTTTACTCTTTTATCATTATAATTTTCTTCAATGATTTTATCAATTAATTTTAAAATATTTCAAACTTTTTTTCTTTCCTTTCTTTCTCGACAAAAGATAACTCACAAATAATTTTCTCATAATATTACCACTTCGAATAATTTCCTCATAAATTATTTTTTTCTTTCTCTCTCTATCTTTGTTACTATACATCATCGATATCTTCTTCTTTATAGACCATCATTCTCGTTGACGGACAAACATTATAATCTTGTAAAATATAACGTTCTAAAAAACATTGATCCCAATCCGTTTTGCATCATTTTTGTTATGATTCTATATAATTGATATATATATATATAATTGAATTTTATTATATAAATTTCCATCATATTATTTATGAGATCTTATACATTTAAACAATAAAAACTAATAATTAACCATATAGATATATTATTTGATAATTAATTTAATTTTTTATAATATAATAAATTAAATATGAAAGATGAAATGTAATGATTAAATCTTTAATTAATATCACATAAATTTTTATAAATCTGCTTATTTCATTTGATATGTTACCAATTCTTTAAAGATTATTAAATCAGCATTTGTGTGAAAACTTATTAAATTTTGGTGATTTCTATTTTTCTATTTTAATAATAATTATATTATCTATATAATTTTTCATGTATGTTTGTTTTGTAACTACACTGCTAGTAATAATATAGTATAATATTAAGAACATATAATTTAATTTATTATCTTAATTAATTACAAATTATTTGTATTGTTGTATTCATTTAATCATATTATTAAAATGATTTTAAAATGATTTTTCTGTTTATTGCTGAGGTAATTTGTATCATAATCATATTTAAACTGAAAATGAAAAATTCTAATTTTAAATAAAAATAAAAATTTAAGCAAAATAGGAATTTTATATTTTTAGGAGATATATGTATATGTAATTTTTATATTTTTAATTTTAAAGAAAAGTTCTATATTTTAAATAGATATATAAATTAATCTATTAAAATTTCATATTTATTTTAAAAACCAGTGACATTACATATAAATTTTTATAAAATAAAATTTTTGTAAAAAATAATTCCCAATTAATAGTATAGATTTACAATGCCTTAATTATTTTTTTCACTATTTAAAAGATAGTAAGTAACAAAATGGACATGTGTTGGTCTTTAACATGTCTACAACTAATTTAGAAAATAAGTAATAATTTGTATAAGATCAATAATAAATCCACCATATATCTAGTCATAATGATATTTTTTTTTTGTAGACAACTTTCATATGACTATTTTTAGCATAGAATCTTAATTTTTTATATTTATTGCAATACTTGAAACAACAATTAATTAACATAATAAGTGTGCTATTAAATTTGTTCAAAAGATTTAAAAAGGTTTTTTTTGTCAAAAGATTTAAAAAGGTTCTGCCAAGCTTTTTCCACATAAATGAAATTCTCAATATAAAGTAACAAATTTTATATTTTGTACAAAAGATCCCACAAAATCTAGTGTCAATATCACTAAGTACTTTATATTGCATAGACATGTCAATGACTCCATTCATTTATATATGAACCAAAACTTCTCTATTGAAATAATCTAAACATAAATCATTACCAGTGAAGAAATCCATTTCTAAGAATCCTTTCTACTTTCAAAAGAACCTCAAAATGTCAGAATCTCCAAATAACAAGATGAAACTCAATGAAACTCTGGCTGATGATCTGGTGGAATACATCACATCAACATATTTTCCAATCAAAGATGCTTTAAGAAATCGTCTTATTTCCAAAAAATTCAGAAACGCAGTAGTTCGATCTCGTGATCTTGATTTCAGTGGGATATATTCTATGAGACGTAGACAATCAACGATTGTGCGCATTATCGAAGATATTTTTAATCATCACAAAGGACTTGAGATCAACCGGTTTGTTATGATTCTCAATCATATTGGCGTTGAGGATAAGATACTCTCGTGGATCAAAGCATGTGTTGATAAAAACATTCAAGAGCTTATGTTAGATTTCTCCAAATCTAAAAAAGTATTTAAGATCCCACTCGATTTTTCGACTATCGAGACATTAACAGTTTTGAAGCTAGGATGGTGTAATTTCGAAATTCCGAATAATTCTCCAAAGGGTTTGAAGTTGTTGAGGACATTGGCGTTAACGAAAAGTCAGATAACAAATGATATGATAAATGCAATCTTCAGAAACTGTATCTACTTGGAGAGACTTGAACTAATCAAATGTCCAATGAATGGAAAATTAAGCATCAAGGCGCTAAATCAGAAAAAGTTTAAATCGTTGGTCGTGTTTCCTACGCCACAAGTCTTGTATATTGTGGTGGATGCACCTACTCTCGAATACTTCAAATTTGAAGGATTTGTTAAGATTGTTGAATTTTCAAGAAGAGTAGATGCACTTAAAGAGGCATATCTCCATTACAATCAAAATTATGATTGGCATTATTACGATTCATCACATATGGTGCTTGCTAATATTGAACCGTATCTCGGAGTTCATGTCTTCGCAACCACTAACATTTTTCTTGAGGTAGATTATTAATTAATTTTTTTAATTTAATTTAATTTTTATATGATAATAATAGATGACTAAAATTTAGGGATATTATTAAAAATACCACAAAAAGCTAGGTTCATTCCAAAAATACCACACACTCCCAAAAGTTTCAAAAATACCAAAAAACTGTTTTTGTTCTAAAATTATCACAAATTTAAAATAGCTTTAAAGTTTCAAATTTAAATCATAAACCTCCAAAACCAAACCTACCTCCTTCAAAACTAAATCATAAACTCTAATTAGTGAATCCAAACCCATAAATTTAAATTCTAAACCCTTAAAATTCACTTTTATTTTGTGGTATTTTTGAAAAGAAAACAATTTAATGGTATTTTGAAATTTTTGTGAGTGTGTGGTATTTTTTGAATTTGAACATCTTTTAGTGGTATTTCAAGGAATTCTTCTAAATTTTATAGTTACTTTGAAAAAAAAAAATGAAATATAAAAATATGTATAACTAAAGCTTAAATGATATTATCTCTCGTTATAGTAATAACTTGGATTTTAGAAATCATATGCAATTGGTAGAGAAAGATCATCATATATATGCAACTTTCACATGTTTTATTTTCTATATATTACTTTTTAGTTTCTCGTGTTCATTATTTCTAACTCTTGGTTTAGAGTGAGTTTTGATATTTCCTCTCACATGTACCTATATAGGCTCTTACCTATAGATATTGTGACAACCTCGGAGTAATGAAAAAACCGACTTTCTGGTTTAACAACTTAAAAGAGTTCCAGATTCATTTTGAAGCTCCAACTGTTTGCACTCTCTATGACATCGCTGAATTCATCAAACAGTGTCCTAATCTCGAAAATGTTTTGATCGATGTATGTCTCTAAATCAAATAGTTATTCCCCCAACCAATATGGGCTAATTAAGTTTATTAATATTCTGATTTGTTATGTGCAGATTAAGAATTTCACATTTGAACCTGATATGTTTTGGAAGATTCATTATAAAGCAAAGATTGAGAATTGGAACAAGAAGTTAGATTCAATCAAGAAAGTCACGATCGATGGCTATAAAGGACACTACCATGAGCGTCTTATTGTAGAGTTTTTTGTCCGCAACGCAAAATCTCTAGAGAAGTTGGAGTTGATATTACAGAGGAACGCACTCAACATTGCTCATGGACCTGATTACGCAAAGATAGATTCCATAAAAGGAATATTTCCTGGGGTTGAAGTAAAGGAAGTTTAAAATCTAGTTATTAATAAGTATTATAGCTCTCTTGATGTGTTCGAATTATTATAGAGTGAAACATGATAATTTTATGTTTTCTAAATAAATAAAATATATCTAAGATATGTTATTCTAAATATATCATCTAGTATATATTAATAGAAACACTTTTTAAAACAAATATTAACTTTATGTGTCATTAGTGTAATAAACTAACAGATTTTTTATTAAAAATAAACATATCTAGAAAAATAATTACAATATCTCTGTTGCCATAATATCATACATTAACATGTTAATATTATGATTATCTAAATTCTACCAAAAAGTTAATAATAAAATGAATTATGGAATCTATATTATACTATGTTAATAGTATTAAAATATAAATAAAAAGTTATACATATATATCAACATTTACATTCAATAGAAGAAAAATAAACTTTATAGTTATAATTACAAAGATAAGAATAAACATAGTTAACATGTTAGTATTTCAACAATACAATGACAAAAATAAAACAAAAAATAATATAAACAAAATATATAGTTATAATTATAGGATACAAATAAAATAAGATATAACACATATATTAAATAATATAATATTAATCATTATTATATGTTTTATATTTTAAATTATTTAATTTTTTTCGGAAACTACTTTATATATCATTTTCTACAAAATTTTCTAATGATAACTAAAATATATATTTCACATTTTTGAATTTTTTTGCTAGCTTTTTGTGCACCAAATATTTAATTACTTATTTAAACGGTTTCATAGAGACAATTTTTACCTAACATAATTCGATGAGCACACCAAACACACCAATCAACTAGAATATTATAGAAGCAGATAGCACACTGCATAAATTGTTGAGGTTTAAAATTATTCCAACTTATTGTTTAGACTTATATTCAGGTTATTTACTTGTGTTCTTTAACCTAAAACAAAATCAAAAACAAAATCAAAGAAAATTATTTATCTAGAGTTAGATTACTGTACATATCTGGAAGACGATGAGAAGCATCTGGAGGGCTTCGTGGTGCTAGCTACACCAGCTAGCGGCGCAACCTTCAGAATGGAGGACGGAAATCTCAAAGGGACATCGACTATCAACAGCAAAAAGATCCTCTCCTTTTAAAAGAAAGGAGGTGGCAATCGACTGGTCTTCGACTGAAGACGACGAGGCTAGGGCGGCGCGGCCTTACCGAACCAATGGAAGGTTTATCATCCTCTCCCACTGGTGGTCTTCGTCTGTTTTTCCAACATGCTCCGAGGTGAATCGACAGAAACGCTAACAATCATGCTCCTTTTCCTTAATTTTCTTTTGGTGATTTGTGTGGCTTATGGCTTAAGTCACTCCCTCTCCACCGAACCAGCCACAAGAGTGGCATATTTGGTCTGTTTCCGTAGCTTCGAGTCAGCAATGCAAACTAAGGTTCTCTTAGTTTTGCATGTGTTAACCTAACCATGGTTAAACGTTTTAACTGTGTTTAGCTCGTCTAACCAGGATTAGGCCATCCTTCGGTTTAGGTCAACTCAACTGTAGGCTAGGGTTTTGGGTGTTTGAATATTTGGAATGGATCTTGGTCTAATTTTAGATTTTTGTAAAGGTCTACGTCTAGTTGTATTATAAGCTTTGTGAAAGGTCTATATATCTCGGCATTAAAACCTAATGGGCTTCAGGTTGGGCCTGCGAAGTTAAATCATAGATCAATTAAGTATTGGGCTTATAAAATTGTATGCAGAAGCCTAGAAGTTGTTTCTTATATACCTGGTCCAACAGAATCTGTTAGAGGATTAACAGAGAGATTTTAGTTTCTTCTTCTTCTTCTTCCTATCATCAAAGATCTTGAAGAGTGGCCACTGAAGGCATTGGCGAGAGAGCTTCCAAGATTTGCTGCATCTTCTTCAATTCACTCCAGATTGGCGAGTTTTAGATATCTTTCAAGTTCTACAAATTGTAACTTGTAAACTGTTGTGTTAAT
>OVBE01015770.1:0-11288 GCA_900406425.1 Iberis pinnata | reverse complement strand
TATATATATATATAATCTAAAAAGATAACTTCAAAAGACCAATATTCCGCCAACTTCTGCAAACCTGCCGGAGCTACCCCGTTGGCGATCCAGCGGTGGCGCCGAAGCAGCGAGGAGAGAAGACCATCTTCGCCACCCACGCATAACCGGATATTATTTGGAATGATCAATCTGAATTTAAGATTTCCATGACGAGTTTGGAGGTAAGAAGCTAGATTTCCAACGAATTTTAGGGACGTGATGACTCGCTTTTGGACACGGTTTGGCAATGGCTCGCGACAGCTACGATCTCCGCGGCACCACCGAGAGAACGGTGCCTCTCTTTTCGCCAGCAAGTCAACTTGGAAACCCAGCCTTGAGGTCTTTTTCTCCTTGCTCGCAAACCTCTAAGCTTCTATGCCAGGGTGGAGTTGGTCGATTCCACCGCCACAGAGTTGCTACAAATTCGACCGGACCTTGATGAGACTAAATGATAGGGGAAGTGGTGTTTTGAAATGATTCGGGTGAGAAGAAGAATAGGGAACTCGCAGTCTTTGATTTTTGACAGCGAATTCGAGGGTCACAGTGCGCTGGTTGTGGTTCGGACGAGGGTATGAGCTTGTGAGAGCAGAATCTCCTTCACACCCAAATCGATTAGAATATGTGAATCGAAATGTATATCTTTATTAAAATATGTAAAGTATTACAATATTCTCTCAAGTGTTACAAGTTTTCTCTCAAGAATATCAAAGTTTGCCAGAAGGTTTTCGGTCCATTTTCTGGACCCTTGTGGAGACTATTTATAGGATTCTCCACGAGGCTCCTCCCATATCTTCGGCATTTAATGCCTTCTTAATGTCTCTGATTCGCCATTACGACCTTTAAAATTCGAGCCACGCCCCCCTTTGACTCTCACTCGCAAGTCTTCTGAGGGACTTTGCTCTGGGCTTCGTGATGGGCCGAGTCGACCCACTAATGATAATGTTCACGATGGGCCGTGCTGACCCACTAGCAGTTTCTCCCGCTCGTGGATTCTGAGCAAACTCTCGTCATGACTATTCTTCGAAGAACTGCCGCGACTCACCGTACATGGTCGCTGTGTCGACTCTCCGAAGCTCCATCGCGACTCATCGTGCCTAGTCGTCAATTGCCGACTCGCTATACATTGTCGTCGTGTCGACTTTCTAAAGCTCCGTTGTGACTCACCGTGCCTCGTTGTTAGTTGCCGATTCGCCACACGTAGTCGTCGCGTCAACTCTCCGGACCTTCGTCGTGACTCACCATGCCTCATCGTCGATTTCCAACTCGCCATACATGGTCGTCGTGTCGACTCTCCAGAGCTCTGTTGCGAGTCACCGTGCCTCGTCGTCAGTTACCGACTCGCCACACGTAGTTATCGCGTCGACTCTCTGGAGCTCTTTCGCGACTCACCATGCCTCGTCGTCGATTGTCGACTTCACGGGCCGACCCGGGCCCAGTAAGTTGACCCGAGTCGATTTATGCGCTCAAATTTTGCCCCCCATTCCATTAATGGAAGTTTTCCTTTGATGGAATCGCCAGTTTCCCGCCTTTACGAGATTCAAAGAGAATCTGACTAGGTTCCAGGCGGATTTTCCGGCGAGGGTATGGTTGAGGATCAAGATTCTGAAATCAGAATCTGTTAAATCGCTCCTTTTTTCCACCATATGAAGCACCAAAAATTTCTGATTTCCCACTTCTGTTTCCTTTCCTCATTTTGTTTTCGCTTCGGAAACCCTGCGCTCCACCTCCGCTCGAAGAAGGCTTCATAATCCTCCGCCTAGGACCCCTTTACAAGGTACTCACTCCTCATTCCTCTCTAGAGTTCCGTTTTGTTTCATGTATGTTCTTGAGCTTTTGGCGATTTAATGGTTTTGTAGTTGAGTTTGATTTATTTTGCAGTTTGAATCCCGTGAAAAAACTGTTTTTCACCGTGAATTATACCGACTTTTAGATCAAACAATGTTTTTCCATTTGAGTTCTTCATTTGTTTTGGTAGGAACATTTGTTTAAATCATTTTTAACTTTTCCCACCTTTTTACTTTTATTCTCTTCTCCTTTTCACCTTTCCCCTTCCCGAGCTCCTAGTGCGGCTCTTGCATGGCATGGGCACCGCGCTACCCCAACTAGGTCCAAACTTCATTCGTTCCGTGGTTGAACTTCAGACCCTAGCGGAGGAGTGCGGTCTCCCGCTTAACATGCCGATGTTTGCGCGCATATATGCCATGAAGGCTGCCTCTGGTAATTCTGGAATCTTCCACATCGCGGCAAACCCCCATTGCAAGGTTCTCTCAGGATTCCCTACCAAGGATGAGGACTTGAAGTCGCGAAACTTCTTCTTCTCGGTGAACGAGTTCACCTTTGGTGATTTATCTCATCTCGTGACTACCGCGTGGACCCCTGAGCCGGGTAGAGGCTTGCTTCGAGCTCGACTATCTCATTTTATTTTTATTTGTATTTCTCTAAGTTATTAACTTGTGTTGTTGTTTTTTTTTTTTTACAGCTGCGTTGGAATAAGGCTGATTTTGACCGTGACGTCTCTCATTTCCTTACGATTATTCAGCAGAGAAAGACTGTTTGGAAGGAGTTTGATTCTGCGCGAATCAGAGACTCGGCTTCTCGACTTTGAGCCGTTACCGCTAATGATCGCACTACTCTCTTACCCACCACCATCCAACGTAAGTATCATATATCA
Source organism: Iberis pinnata (assembly GCA_900406425.1). Taxonomy (NCBI): domain Eukaryota; kingdom Viridiplantae; phylum Streptophyta; class Magnoliopsida; order Brassicales; family Brassicaceae; genus Iberis; species Iberis pinnata. Next base: position 8,596 of record OVBE01015770.1, on the reverse strand, counting down.
ATCCCCATCGTATTTTCATACTTAGAACATTTGTGGGTTTACTTGACTAGTTAGACATCTTTTCTGTTTCAGCTCCCAACTTGATCCCAGGAGCCAACACGTCTAGCTACCGCCAGCAGAAAGCAGCAAGAAAGGCTTCCGCGAAGGCTGGTGTGGGACGAGTCGTAGGGACTCTTCACCGTCTCCCGCGCCTTGTTCATCCTGCACCAAGAGGTCCAAGGCTCTTCCCCGTGTCGAGGTCGCCCCCCAAGTCGAGGCGCCATCCCGGGTCAAGCCTTCCTCCCACACTAGGGCTCCTCCCCGCGCGGAGAAGAGCCGTCTAGAGAAGTCCATTGCTCCTCCCTGCCCTGCGACTTCTCCCCCCGTGGGATCTCCTCATATTGCCACGGACCCCCCGCATGGGAAGAATTCAGATCGAAGACTTAAGAGGAATGCGACATACAAGGGAAAAGGAGTCAGCGAGCCAAAGCGGAGGGTAACCGATAAAACGAACTCCTGGAACTTGGACTACAAGTCGAAGTACAACGTCTGCACGGACAAAGTGACTACGGCGTATATTATGCGCTAATTCCGCCATCCGGGATGCGAGATTCCTCCGCCAGAGGAACTTACCAAGGAGAACGGGGAGAACTATATCAAGTTTGTCGACGTCACCGCAATGGTTGGTTCTCCTTTTATTACTGCTTCTTATTTATTTGGTGTTTCTTGTTCTTTGACATATTCTTTGTTTGATTCTCTTGTTTTGCAGCTTCTCGCCGAGTACAATAGAGCGGTGAGCTCTAGCGAGATACAAATCAAGTCGGCCGTCGCGGGCTCCGATTTGACCGAGGCTAACGCGAGGATAACAACTCTCACCACCGAGATTGAGTCCCTCACCGTGGAATAGGAGAGGAATGAGGACTTAGTGATCCAGGCGGAGGAGCGCCTTGGCTGAATTGCCCGTCTCGAGTGCAAGTTAGATAATTGCCAGATCTCCCGCGATGACTACAAAGAGAATTTCAACCTTGCAATGCAGAATATTTATGACGACAAGGCAGCCTTCACCGCTCAACTCAGGAAAGCTGAGGCTTGCCTTCAGGAGGCCGAGAGACGCGCTTCCGAGGCCGAGGCTCGCGCTTCCGCCTTAGCTCATACCCGAGAGTCAGAGTCTCAGAGAGCCGTTAAGGAGGCCAAGAAGGCGATTAGCGAAGAGCTTAAGCTTATGTCGAGCAGGTAATATATCATTTTTCTCCATTTATTTTTCTAAGTGTTCTATTGTTTTTGATAGATCGATCATGTTTCATGTTGAGCAGGTGAAACTCCACCTCGTGGCTCGGGATAGAGCCTTATGCTCATGCTTGTGAGATTAACTCCAACTTTGAGCTTTTCCAGGAGTTTATCTGAGATGGTGTGCCGGACATCAAGTCCGAGTTAGAGGAGGTTTCGGTCGACAGGGATTCCGCCATGGCCGTTATAGCTGAAGCTCAGGCAAAGGTGATCCCGTTCGACTTAGATAGCTTCGTGAAGGTTATTCTAGGTTCTTTGATGCCTCCTCAAGCGACTATCACTCCTCCCGCCGCAGGTATCACCAAAACCGTACTCGATGAGTTTGGATCGAACATAGGATTCTCCATGGAAGAGTTTCTTACCGAGACTACGGAGATGGAGGTACCCTGCAGCGAGGCCTTTCAGTCTACGGAGTCAGTGGAGCCCTGCACCGAGACTATGGAGCCCATGTAGACAGTGGAGACCCGCACCAAGACTACAGAGCCCATGGAGACGGTAGAAACCCGCGTCGAGGTTTCAGAGCCCATGGAGAATATGGAGACTCGCATCAAGGTTTCAGAGCCTGAGGACACGATGGCGCATCGCGCTAAAACTCCCCCTCCTTCTACAGCCGATCTCTCACTCCCTTAAGCGTATTTTATCTTTTAGATTATTATGAGACTGTCTCATTTTTATTTTATGCATTCTGCTCGGGATGACCCGAAGCCTTTTGTTAGAACCCACTACTATGGATTCCTTTTAATTTTGCTCAGGACAGTCTGATGCTATTTTATTTTACTAAGTATTTCTATTTGCCTTAGCATTTATTTGTCTTAGTAAATTTTTAGCTCTTTTTGGTTTTAGTCTTTGATGGTACGGGTGATGGCTGCGTTATGTACTTTGCCCCCGAGACTTTTACCGAGCTGATTTTTCCGAAGGGTGGCCATTTTTCCTTAGATAATAATTTTATCTTCACCCCTGAAATAACTTACCCCCGAGCCATGGTGAGTCGCGACTCGTGACTCGACTCAGGTAAGTTAACGCGTTTTCGTTTTCGAAACTTTACATTCACGCTAGATTAAGCTTGATGTGACTTAAGTTCATGAGCTATATTCAACTCACCCCCGCACTGAGCTCTTACTCCGCCGAATTGTTTTTGGATTTCTAGTTAGTGCATTTCTAAGTATTTTACACTATGGTTCACTCATTATGTTTCGCATATAGCTTTCAGTTATGTTTTCCACAATGTGATGGTTTTAAGGGGTTTGCTTTGCTCGTAGCTTGCAGCGAGTCACAGCACCAGTGTGTTTCAAGTATTTTATGCTAATATTCTTTTTGCATATAGATTATAGTTACCCACGCCGTGGTGGTTTGAAGGATTTTTTTTTGCTCATAGCTTGCAACGAGTTGCAACACCACCGTGGTGGTTTTTTTTTAACATAGTGCTTTGCCTTCACGCACCAAATCATTATGGAATGTCTTGTGAAACTAAAAGAGACTTTTATTCATTCTCGAGAGTTCCTTATAGAGGTTTAGAAAAAAGACTGGATAAGGTCCTCATCAGAAGTGCACTAGTAAAAGTTTGAGCCAGAGAATCTTCTATCGGACTTTTCCCATCTTTGCTCTCATCGTCGTGAAAAGTTGCCCCCGGTCCACCTCAGGTGGAGCTTTAGGGCTCTCTACCCCGAATCGAGCTTCAGGATTCTCCACCCCGCGTGGAGCTTCAGGAGTCTCGACCCCTTGTGGAGCTCCAGGTGTCTCCACCCCTCGTGGAGCTTCAGGATCCCTCACCCCGCGTGGAGCTCCAGGTGTCTCCACTCCTCGTGAAGCTTCAGGATCCCCTACCCCGCGTGGAGCTACATGATCCCATACCCCTTGTGGATCTTCAGGATCCCCCATCCTGCATGGAGCTTCCGGTGTCTCCACTCCTCGTGGAGCTTCAGGATTCCCTATCCCACGTGGAGCTTCAAGATCCCCTACCCCGCGTGGAGTTTCAAGATTCCCTACCCCGCGTGGAGCTCCATGTGTCTCCACCCCTCGTGGAGCTTCAATATCCCCCACCCCGCGTGGAGCTCCAGGTGTCTCCACTCCTCGTGGAGCTTCGAGACCCCTACCCCGCGTGGAGCTTCAGGATCCCCTACCCCTCGTGGAGCTTCAGGGTCCCCCACCCCGTGTGGAGCTTCAAGATCCCCCACCCCTCATGGAGCTTTAGGATCCCCCACCCCGCGTGGAGCTCCACTCCTTGTGGAGCTTCAAGATCCCCTACCCTGCGTGGAGCTTTAGGATCCCCTGCCCCGCATGGAGCTACCCCGCATGGAGCTCCAGGTGTCTCCACTCCTCGTGGAGCTTCAGGATCCCCTACCCCGCATGGAGCTTCAGGATCCCCTACCCCTCGTGGAGCTTCATGATCCCCCACCCTGCATGGAGCTTCAGGATCCCCCACCCCGCATGGAGCTTCAGGATCCCCCACCCCTCGTGGAGCTTCATGATCTCCCACCCCGCATAGAGCTCCAGGTGTCTCCACTCCTCGTGGAGCTTCAGGATCCCCTACCCCGCGTGGAGCTTCAGGATCCCCCACCCCTCATGGAGATTTAGGGTCCTCCACCCTGCATGTAGCTTCAGGATCCCCCACCCCTTATGGAGCTTCGGGATCCTCCACCCCGCATGGAGCTCCCTTACGCAATGGCGTGGACAAACTATCATCAGTTTTTCACTACGACTCTTCTAATGCTCGTCTTTTTCCATTCTTCTTTTTGACAACTACATGATTTGCCAACCACTCGGGGTAATGGACCTCTCGAATGGAACCGTTTTCCAAGAGTTTATCTACCTTGTCATCGATAGCCTGAGATTTCTCGGGACCGATCTTTCGCCTTTTCTGCTTGACGGGTTTGTACATCGCATCGACATTTAACTCGTGAGAAATTACATCGAGATCAGTTCCCAACATATCTCTTATTGACCAAGCAAAAGTGCCTCAATTGCCCCACATGAATTGTATCAATTCTCACCTTAGATCTCCTTTTAACTGCGCACCGATCATCACACACTTGATCAGATCGGTATCGTCAATTGGAATCTGCACCGTGCGATTTTGGTGGCACTCTCCAATGCCCTTATCTTCAGCAAAGGTCCCCCCCCCCCCCCCAAACTCGAGTTACTCCGCTCGCCCAGGAGTGGACAGACCGACGTGCAAGCTACAGGAGGAGCCGCCGCTCCGCGATCCACCTGCAAGGCTCTGTAGTTGCTATTGACCCTATTCTTGAGTTCCACCATGTGACACATGCAGGAGGTCTTTTGAATTCAATGCAGAGTCCCCACCCCATTGCTGGTTGGGAACTTCACATATTGGTGGTAGGTGGATGGTATCGCCTTCATCTCATGCAACTGTGGTGTGCCCAAGATCGCATTATAAGACGCAAGGCGATCCACGATCAAGAAATTTATCATTTTTAGAACTCCCCCTGCTGACACAGGGAGTCGGACTATCCCTAAGGACATTTCAGTGGTACCGTTAAATCCCGTTAGAGGCGTCAGAGGACCCTTCACCTCTGACCTCTCTATCCCCATGCGTGTCAGAGTCTCAAGGAATAAAACGTCGACGGTGCTCCCCGTATCGATCAGGACACGTGAGACCTCACAATTTGCTCCAATATCAACTTGGACCACCAAAACATCATCATGGGGTAGGTCAAGTTACGACGCATCGCTTTTAGAAAAGATGATTTCGCAACTCGGGGCTGGAGAGAACCGAAGCTTTCCAAACTCAGCTTTCTGGACGTGGGACTTTATTGAACGCACTGAATCTCAACAGTGTCTCGATCCTCCCATGATGAAGTCTATCCGCTTTTTTGGGAAGATTTAGAGGTAGGTCTCCGCTTTCTCCGGACTCTGGGTTCGCTTTGGTGTTGGCTCCTGGTCGCGGTCCTCCACCACCTCTATCTCGAGTCTGACTTCTTCTAAGTCAACGTTTGCTCCTACTAAACCATCTGATGCAATTTTCTTGCTTATAAAGTTCTTAAGCTTAAAGAATTCGTGTCTGGCATGGCCGTTGCACTTGTGGAGCTCATAGTAGGCGTCGGGATTGTGCCCCATTATCCTTGATCCCTCCTTGCTGAGTGGTCTCTTCTTCCCTTTTTCCACATTGTAAGAGTGTGATCCTCCGCTCCCACCTCAGGTATCCTTATTTTCGAACTTCTTCTGGGTAGAACCTTGTTCAAGACCCTTGTTGGGCCTCTTAAACTTCTTTGAGAGAGCCACCTTCTCTTCCTCTGCAAAGATCCAGTTTGTGGAGCGGTGAGGGGCGTCTTCGATGGTATCCGGTTAATCGAAAAGGGGACTCGTGCCAAGCCCATGTTTCAATGCCGCCAGTGCAGTGGATTCGCTGACGCCAGCAACCTTCGCCTTTACGGATTTGAAACGTTCAATGAAATTTTGGAGAGGCTTTATAGGACCCTGCGACTCAGTCCACAAGTCGGCGTCTGAATCGCCCTTCTCCATGAAGATGGAATAGTGCTTCACAAAGGCTACAGATAGCTGAGTGAAGCTATCAATGAACCCAGGTTCGAGTTGTGAGAACCACTCCAGGGCAGACCCAATAAGGTTCTCCACAAACAACCTGCAGTACCCCGCATCCTTCTCATCTTCACTTAAATGAGCACGGGTCACCGCAATCCGAAAGGCAGTCATATGTGCCTTCGGATCAGATTTTCCTTCATAGAGGAGAAGTCTAAGCTTCCCGGTCTCTCTTATTTTTGCCTCTGCGATGCATGGAGTAAAAGGAGTTCTCTCCGTCTCCGGGATCACGCGATTGATCTCAAGCGCGGCACTGGATGCACGGTGGACCTCCGACATCATTGCGAGTAACTTGGCATGCGTCTTATCGATCGACCGACGTATGTTCTCATAGTATCTCGCTCTCGGGTCGAGAGGGTGCTCACCGACGCCTCCCACCGTACCCCACATCGAACTTAGGGTGTTCGCCGCACTGATTCCCCCAGGGGGAATAGATCCACCTCCTCCACGGGACGTCTCCGGGGATCAGAGATATTTTCTCCAAGGACAAAACCTCACGGCCTCGGTTGGGACCGGTTCGGGGTGCCTCCTGCTCCACCAGGAATCCCACCAGAAAGGTTTTTCGTCACCATCGGTGGGGTCGCCAACTATTTCGATCTGTGCACTCACAAGGGTCGCCAACTAGGTTGTCACGTTCTCCTCGTGACTGTTGAAGCGAGCAGCGAGTGCGTCACTTGATTTTTTCTGTCTTTCGATAGAGCTCACCAGGGTCGCGAGCATAGCCTTCACCTCTACAAGAGGATCAACGGCGGAGATGTTCACTGATGGGTCTATCTCTTCTTGCTAGGTAGGGGTGACTTCTCCAGAAATTTCTTTGAGTCTTCCCCACAGACGGCGCCAAAATGTGAGAGCATAATCTCCCTCACACCCAAATCGATTAGAATATGTGAATCGAAATGTATATTTTTATTAAAATATGTAAAGTATTACAATATTCTCTCAAGTGTTACAAGTTTTCTCTAAAGAATATCAAAGTTTGCCAAAAGATTTCGGTCCATTTTATGGACCCTTGTGAAGACTATTTATAGGACTCTCCAAGAGGCTCCTCCCATATCTCCGGCATTCAATGACTTCTTAATGTCTCTAATTCGCCGTTACGACCTTTCAAATTCGCGCCACGCCCCCCTTTGACTCTCACTCGTGAGTCTTCTGAGTGACTTCGCTCTAGGCTTCGTGATGGGCCGAGTTGTCCCACTAAGGGTAATGTTCATGATGGGCCGTACCGACCCACTACCGGTTTCTCCCGTTCGTGGGCTCTGATAAAACTCTCATCATGACTACTCTTCGAAGCAACACCGCAACTCACCGTACATGGTCGTCGTGTCGACTCTCCAGAGCTCCGTCGCACCGTGCCTCGTCGTTGATTGCCGACTCGCCATACGTGGTCATTGTGTCGACTCTCCGGAGCTCCGTCGCGACTCATTGTGCCCCGTCGTCAGTTGCCGACTTGCCACACGTAGTCATCGTGTTGACTCTCTGGAGCCCCGTCGCGACTCACTATGCCTCGTCGTCGATTGCCGACTTGTCATACGTGGTCATCGTGTTGATTCTCCGGAGCTCCGTCACGACTCACCGTGCCTCGTCGTCTAGTTGTCGACTCGCCACACGTAGTCGTCGCGTCGACTTTTCGAAGCTCCGTCGCGACTCACCATGCCTCGTCGTCGATTGCCGACTTCACGGGCCGACCCAGGCCTAGTAAGTTGATCCGAGTCGATTTACGCGCCCACATAGCTCGTAGCCGCCTCTCTTCTTCACAAGTCTCAGAACTAGATTTGAATTGATTTGTATAAAGAATCGAAAAAGAGAAAAAAAGAAGAGAAAAAGATTTTTTTTTTTTTTTCTATCTATCTATGTATAATTGTTATTTAAAACATATACATACACTAGAAACTAATAACATCTTAATTACTACGAAAAAAAACTAGAAACATAATACTTTCGTGTTTTATAATCTACTTCATATGTTTTTTATTACTTTGTTTCAAGAATTTTCACAAATACTAATTAAATAATAAGTATGTTGTTTATCGCTTTTTTCTAGAACAAATTATAGTAGGTGCCATAAAATACAAAGCCATTAGCAAATATACCACAAAAGACAATTATTATGTGAGATACCATATGTCAAATCAACTAAAAATACTATCTTGCCCTTGCATACAATTGTCCAGTATTAAAAGAAAAAGAAAAAAATTGTCTTACCTCTTTAATTTTAAAAGTGATAAAACAAAACTTCTACTGACACATGTTAAACAGTGTTCCCTTTTCCATAAACCAAAATAAAAATTTTCTTTATCATAAACAAAAAAATAAAATAAATAAATCTTTCTCTATCGCTTTAAAACCTCAGCCAATATTACATAAACTTTGAGCGACGACATTCCGACTTAGAGCATGTTTTCGCACTCCTCGAACCGCACCTCACCGCAACTAAAAAATAAATCGCCTCTGTAATCGCCTCTGAAACCGTCGGTGAAATCAACAAAAAATATTAAATAGAAGCCTCAACCAAAACCCACTAGTGGTTCGATAGAGAATCAAAATCCGGCTGCCAAAGGTTATGGTAGAAAAAAGCAGATTCCAAGACAACAAAATCACCCGATACCCCAATACGCAAACAAATACCACATGCGTAATGGAGTACATAAACAAAACGAGGAGCAGCCATTGGAAGCCGGAATCGAGGTTGTTCACCAGACATATACAACATCAACATCGATGGACCAAATAGAGGACCGAACCGACAAGATTTTCCAACAGTCTGACATCGAAACGT
>OVBE01015769.1:0-11289 GCA_900406425.1 Iberis pinnata | reverse complement strand
TCTTGTGAGAATTGGTTGTAAAACTTTTTTGGATTGTGATGTAGTGTTGAAAGGAATCTGTCGAATGATTTGATGAAGAATTAATAGAGACAGTTACAGAGCAACACACATGAAGAGTGGGCAGAAACCGCAGGTGGTTACTCCATTGTAGGAGAGAGATGCGGTGGAACCGCAAAGTAACCGACCGGCGGTTACTAGAAGAGAGAGAACAGAGAGAGAACATCTTTGATTTTTTTTTTCATCAGTTTACTTTTTTAACTAACTTAATTTTTTTTAATCTTTTAAATTTATCTTCACATTTAATCTATTTGAATAATGTAATTATATACATAATGACAAGAATATATATACATGTACTATATAAAATATTGAACATATTTTTTTATCATATATATTTAATTTAATTTATTTATTAAATAAATATTTAAATTAACTAAAAAAATACTCGAATATCTCCTTAAGCCTAGAAAAAACTAGGTAGAACACTGATTCAAGGTATTTGTTACTTTGACAATATCCGTAGGGCAATAAGGTTTCTTGATCTTCACATCATCTATAAAACTCATCTCTGGTTTTTGAGCTTAGTGCTACTTTACCTCCTGTCTTCCATGAAGATTGCTAATAAAGAATCACTCTTATACTTCTCCTCACTCACCACCACCAAATTATCTATACATAGTTTAATATGGGCTTTTCGTTGTTCTTTGGGCTTTAGACTTTTCAGTCCATCAGACCGGTCAGAAGCATAGTCCTTGGAGACAAAAGTCCTATATTGAGATAACTTTATTCAGTTTAAGAGATGCATCTTGTTGGCTTAAAAGAAAAGTTGATTTCCTGCATTTTGTGGTTTGAATGTGTAATACATTTAAATGCTTGATTTATGTTAATAGTCTTCCTCTAAACTCCCACCAGACCAAAGAAGCAAAGGACTAATCCCATACAAATAAACAAGAAACATCGAATCCTATATCTATGAGAACCTTCTTTTTTTGCATTCTGCGATGACACGATTTACAAATGTAATTCTTCTTTGAAGTGGGCCAGACCAGAGTCAAGAATGGTCTTACTGCGATGAGCAAAGCGTAGACATGACCTTTGCAGGTTTGGGACTCGTTGCTAAAAAGACTAGAGAAGCAAATCAGGACAACAAGCTCGGTCCATTTTCCACAGCGGTACGAGCTTGGCCGTTGTTATTGTGCCCATGCCGTGTCATTTGGATGTCATGAGATACATGCGTTCTCTTTTTCGCATAAGGAGCTCCTCTTGCTGCAACATTTTACAAATACTGTTAAGTTTCCTTATCCAACACTTTCAAGTATATAAGGCAGAAATGTTTTTGTCACCAGCAATATGTTGTGCGCGAAGAATGTTCTGCCGTCTTTTCCACCATATCATTGCGCATGCAACTATCAAAAGGAATGCCATACTAACTCCAAATGCAATCCCAATCTTGGCTCCAGAAGAAAGGTGAGGCCCACAGGCTGGAAGTCCAGGGATTCCGCAAAGACCTGCATTATCTGTGAAGCTGCAGAAATAGAAAAAAACCACTCTTCACTTGCCAAATTCATTTTTTTTTTGTATAAGAATTGTTACTGATTCAATATTCTTACTTGAAGCTTGCTCTGTGCAATAGCCTTCCACCGACAGCCGCTGAGACTCTTCCTGACAAAGAGTTTCCATTGAGATTCCTGCAAATAAGAAATATAATGGTTTCTATATATATATGAGCTCCATTTGCCACTGAAATTCACATGGATCTGAACTATAGATAATCTTACAGAATCCGAAGGGATGTTAAGTTTCCTAAAGTTTCAGGAATAGATCCATTGAAATAGTTGAAGGAGAGATCCCTGCAAAGAAGCATGAGCTTTCAGATTCAAGATTCAATAAAGTAGAGTTAACACACATTACTGAATTGATATACGAAATGATTACTTACAAAACTTCCAATTTTGTAATACTTCCAAGCGATGCAGGAATTCCTCCATGAATGTTGTTTTGACTCAAGTTTCTGAAACAAAGGGAAGTGAAAACAAGGAAACTCTTAAGACATTTTGATCATGAAGCTTTCACTGTAACGGGATTTCCACATATGCAGGCTATTGACACAACAAAACAAAAACAGACATATTTTCTTTGATGAGCCATTTTACTCGGAGAAGACGAACAAATTTGTTCATAATGGCTTGGATAAATATCTACTGGCTTACATGCTCTGAAGATGTTGTAGCTTTGATATGTCATTTGGTAGAAAACCCTTCAGACCTTGGTTGTCAAGATCACTGCAAAAATGAAGTTTCAAGTTTTCAAAATCTGATGAAAGACCAGAAATTCAAAGAAACAACCATTTAACTCTAACTAATAAGGTACTTCTTAAAATAATGAGGTTCATACATCCTATATTTAGATGTATAGACTTCGTATTTGAGAGGCCTGTTTTACTGCAGCCTATATCATCAATTATTTTACTGTAGAATTCAACTACCAGAGCCTATAATAGAACTGTAGGGGCATGAATGGAATCATAGAAGAATTGGAAGTTGAATATCTGATCTATGTATATGCAGAAGATAAGAGGAACGAGCTATACAGTCCATCAATGAAATATCTGCTGGTGTTCTTGTCTAGCTGACAATCAGCTCCGCTCCATGGATGTTGTGGGGGAACACATGGATCACCATTCCATCCAAACCTTGATGGAAGCTCTAAAGCTTTTTTCATTTTCTGTAACGCACTGACTGAAACAGAAGATAACAAGCAAGATATAAGACGTTTAGTACAATTCTCATCTTCATAATACAGGACTTGGCAATGAGCTTGATATCAAGAGCTACTAGAAGAATAAACCATGGGTGACTTGCAAGATATCACCAATACCATAGCTCTTACTTTTATCTAGATTACAACAAATGCATATTCCATTCTCTCGACAACGGAGAGACAGCCGACAAAAAGAGGCACACACATCTTGTTTTCAAGTAACCAAAACCAAGAAAGTTTTTGAGTATTTATTAATGAAAGAAAACACCAATGAAAGGACAAAGTTAAAGTGTCCAAGAAAGAATGTGTACCTTCATCCCGTAGTGTTTTAAACTCAGCAGTTTTGATTTCAAAGACTTCGATGGCATTGATAAGAGCATGACCGCCTGCCTTGGGCTGTAGAACTACAGTCAAGGTTCTTCCACTCACAGTCACTGTTGTATTGAGAACAAGTGCTGTGTATCGGCCACCACTCTTCTTTATAATATCTACATCTTCAAAGAAAGTATCACCATTTATCACAACATCAAAAACTCGTTTTCCTTCAACAGTGATTGTAGCATCAATCTCCGCAAAGTGCAACCATACTGAATAATTTCTGTTGGGTTCGACATCCATGCTGTATGTTAAATCGGGTTGGTCATCCGTACTAACTAAGGCTGACTGATATAGTGCTTCAGGATAAAAGTTTGGCGAGACAGAGGCCTGCTTGATGGTATTCTCAGTTGATCTTGGAGAATCAGCATTTTTACCAAAAGATCTCATGGGATTCCAAAACCTATCACCACCCCAATGATCCCCACCATAATCTTGGTCAAATCTTGGCTTGCCAGTTCCACAAGTCAACCTGGTGGCTGTTCTTAGGATCACTCCATGGCCCCAGCCTTCACCGAAATTGTAAGCTTTGTCATCAACCTGGAGAATTTCAATAGAGAGGACAGCAGGATCTCCATGCCCAGTACTATGAAAACAGATAGTAGCTGTCCCACCTAGAAGAAAAATGAGAGCTTCAGCAAAGACTTGATCATCATGACTACTCCAACCAGATTTTAGAGAAGAAATCTGGGTCCCTTCAACAGATATATCAAAGAGAGGCTCTTTGTCAAAATTAGGCTGATTAACCAATCCAAAGAATATCCTGACAGAGTAATGTCCCTTTGGCACTCGACCTATATTGTAGCAGTTATTGGGACCTTCAGAGATTGGGAAATACCGAAGTGTCTTCAACGGAGGAGTTATATAACTAGGTGCAGTTGCATTTGCAGGTACGCCTCCTGTATATGCGAAATCTTTGTTCCAAAGTGCATAGGTAGGTGGAGTTCGAACACTTTTTCGAGCTCCACAACTGATCCGCAAGGCATATGGTGCTGCGAATTGGAAGATGGATTTAGTTGGATGTGTATCAGAACATGTTTACAGAGTAAAACCAAACTCTTCCATTAAATATTCAGCCAATAGCTAACAAGAGACATGGAAACACAAGATCAATGTTTAAAATCAACTCGGCGTCCAAATTCTAGTCAAGTCCGTATTCAATAAATAGAAACTCGTAAATCTTGAGCTATTTAAAAGAGGAATCAAGAATCCAAAGTATCAATGACTTCTAGGGTCAGGAGAAGACGAGCTGCAAGAAACATTTCTAAATCCAATTCACAAAGAGTTGATCGGAGAAAAGCGGTGAAAACAAGGTAGGAGAATCTCCCAAGAGAAATGCAAGTCAAGATTTCAAATCAGATCACAACTTAGAAGTAGAGAAGAAAAAGAAAGTTGCTAAATCAAGTAAACGAACCTGGTCGAGCCGAAGAAGAAAGGAGACCAAAAGAGAAAATGAGGAGACATGCGAGGATCAATCGAAGCATCTTGTGATCTTTCAGAAATCACCTCAAAATGAGCTCTATTCTCTCACAAATCTCTCCAAAGTCTCATCATTAATCTCCACTACACAAGTTTTTTTTTGTTTCTTAGTTTGTTTGTTTGTTTTCCTTTTCTGTAGAGTGAGAGAAAGGTAAGAGACGTGAGTGCAGGTAAAAAAAAAGGTTTGATACTGAATATTAAATTGGATTTAATTAAATTAAATGCAGTCACCTCTATATTTTTAATTTTGTTTTGTTTTTTTCTTATGGATGAAGAATAGGGAGCTTAATCAAGTGTAATGCTGCGCACATAAGTAATCTAAAATAACTATTATCTGACGGCTAAAAGTCATTATCATTAAACCTGGCCGTTGGATTCACTCTTTTTACGGATATAACAAACTTTTTCATTTAAGGACAAGTCACGGTTGAGATCCAAGGACATATATCAATGAAAAGCACAAAAACAAAGACATGAAGAAGAAATATGACTTAGAGTCCATAACAATTAGTATTGTTAACTCTATAGTTGGTAATATTAGAATCCAATAACTCACTATTATAATTTAACACAAAGAAAAAATCCACTATTTTTAAAAGCTATATTTAGTGTTCTCGGTATCTTTTAGACCATGAATATTGGGGGCTCTTAAGTGTTCTAAACATGTAGACCCCCACCAATTATCTAAGAGACAAGCTTAATAATCTCTGAAATTGGATCTGGTTCTTGTTAAAATTGTGGGCCCCACTGACACGTGGCAGCCCACGATTGGTGCAATATTTAATTATTATTATTTTTATTTTTTTGGAAGAAAAATATGAATTTAAGAACTCTTTTTTAGAGCTTGCATTGTTTATGCTCTTAGTGGTTAAATCAATTGCTAATTCTCATATCTAAACTATAAACTAAATCGAGTATATGTTAAATTTTTTATGCACTTATAAAAAGCAAAAACTATATATATGACCTCAAAGTCATATCTTTGTTTTTCTCTTTCAATGCTTTTAAACAGAATGACGTTTACCAAACAAAAAAATTCCCTATTTTGAGAACACACTTTCACTGATATCTCCATTATAAAAGTGGTGGATTCAAACAAAATCTTTTTCAACAGGATAATTGTTATTCTACAATATATATTATTGTTGTGAGACAAAAATTTTGTTGGATAAAAAGGTAGTTTACAAAAAATGTAACATACAAACTAGAAAGAGAGATATTTTTTTGTTAACTAATATGTTTATGGTCTAGGCTTGCACTTATCTTGGGATGGAAAAATGCAGGTTGATACTTTTTGTTCCAATCAATCTTTCCACTCAATCATACCAATTTCTTTTTCCTCTTCTTCCTCTCAATCTCTCGAATGTTTTCTTTCTCTTTCGAATGTTTTCTTCTTCTTTACATTTTTCCTTTCATTTTTCTCTACCTAGAATTCATACGAGGTACCAAAAGCTTTTGTAATAGGATATGATTTGAGGGGTTGTTTCCGAGGGAGTAAAGTAGTATGGAAGCTCATCAAAGATTGGGCCACTGATCAGAGGAGAAAACACATAGTAATTTAAAAACTACGACGAAATTTTAAATTTATCACCAACATATGACGGTTTAGGTTGTCTTCTTCTAAAGATAGAATGGAGGAAAAATCATTTTATATATAGATTCACAATCACAAAAGATATTGCTATATTAAAAGAGATAAAATCGTTTAATAAAAGTATCAATTATTATTTAGGTTTGGATTAATTTTATAAATCGAAAGGAAATGTAGGCGAATATTCTACATGTTTTCCATTGGGGTCTCTAAAATATGAGGGTGGAAAGTAGTTGGAATTAGTTCGTTACGAAGAAAATTATATATGTGGGTGGAAAGTGGAAACTGCCCCCACTTTAAGTGAAGATAGTTCACACACACCCTGAAGATGAAGACTACTCTTACAACTTTACCAAACGAATTGATTATAGCAATTACAACTTACTACAAATCAACCAAGTCTACTTGCTGCTTTCATTTGATGTTAATTACAATGTTTAGTCGAATCTTGGACCTCACTCTCCAACATTTTTTTTGTTTGTCAACTAGCTCACACTCCAACATATTCACTTATTAACAAATATAGTATTACAGATATTTGATTATATCAATAATTTACATGATCTATAATCCATTTCGTTTTTATCAGATATTTGATTATACAATCTGCTTCGATCCGAAAATTAACGGATATCCATAATTTTTACTGATATATGTGGATATCCGTTTCGATCCAGTTTTTAAAACATATAAAATTAGTAAAATAACAAAAAGTTTCAGAAAAACCAAAAGAACATGTTATCAAATTAATTTCAAGAGCTAAAACTAATAGTTTTGCAATTAATAATAACGTCGTATATGGTAGAAAAAATGATCACACTTTATAGTCAATTAATTTAATTAATCGATAAATAGAACTAAAATATGGAATTATGGAGTTGGTGGAGGTAGTTATTTGTCGTTACCGTAATTAGTAGTAGTAGTTTAGAGACCAAATCAGTGATTTATGTAGTTTTAAAACGGTTTTTTATATGTAAAAATAACGCTAAGATGTTGGTGGGCCGACAACAAAAAAGGCACGTGACGAACATTCCTGGTCTCGGGGCTTTCAGAAACGGTAGGATTTAATCAAAAGGACAAAACTGCCCTCTATTTTATCGGATGGTTGAAAATGCTCGTAGTTTGACTTTATAGATTTTAGGACCTTGATTGATGCGCAATCATCGGGATGGCATCAAAAGCATTTCCCACTATTTGTTTGACTCTTAAAAATTGTATACTACTTTATAGTTAAGACTTGAGACATTTATCAAAGCCATTAACACTTATTTTATTGGAGCAACTATAATAACTTTATTGGCAAACTTGTAAGAGTAGTGATGCTTCAGGGTGTAAACTATAATAACTTTAGTGGTGCTTTAGGCTATATGAATTATTATAGTTCACACTCTAAAGACGAAGCACCAATGTTCTCCACTTCTCCTTGACGTAAGACTCGAGAAGACGATTATAAAGTCACTTAATTTAGGTTTGGTTAGTATACCAACAAATGGGCCATTGTAAATATATTAACAATACTTGGGCGTGGGTTTTAGAAGTCCAATTTCGTAAATCTTTATTAGTGAAACGAAGAGGTGGGAGAGGCAAAAACAATTTTACGAGTCCATAAGCTTTCCAAAAGTCATCGTCTAGCTTCAGAAGTCGATCTAAACCTAAGGTTAAAAGTGTTGTGCGGTGGCAATTTCGAAATGGCTTCCCATTATCCCATATCGAGACATTTTCCCATGTTTTTGGACATTTGTGATTGATGATTGTTGGGTATGAATTTAGCACTCATAAACAAGAGGGAGGCTATTGAGTTGGAGTTTCTAGAAGAAGCAAACATGATGACTTGGAAAAGGAAAACGTGACATCTTAATGAAAAAATATATTCACGTCAAGGATATGTGCAAGCAAAAAGGAAGTTAGTTAATATCTTAGAAATAAGGATATTAAATTCTAAGATATTAACTAAAAGGTATGAAGAGAAAATCTTGGAAAAGGAATAATCCTAAAGAATATTTTGGCGTTGTGAGATAAAAAGCTCGTAGAAAATTAACAAGGGTTTTTAAGCATTCATCGCACAATGAGAAAAAGAAACAGAGACTTGTTTTCTCAAAAGAAAAAAAAGAGAAGTTCAAGGTCTAGGTTTTAGGGTTCATTGGTGCGTGAACAAAGATTGCATCACAACTGTTGTTGTGAAAAGAGTTGGGTAGATTAGAAATTCGTCAGTCTCAAATCCAAGTGTGGATGTTGAATAGATATGATTAAACAATTTTGTAAAAGTGTTCAAATGATTCCTAATAATAGTTCGTATTTTTGATAACTCTTCGTCTATTCGTTCAATGTCATATTTGTGTATTAGTCACTACAATTGGTATAAGAGAATGTCAATCTAATCAAGTTGAGATCCTGGAGAAGACATGGATACATCAAAGGACTTTATTGTAGTTCAAAAACCCGTCATGTTGGATGAAAGTAATTTTGGACAGTGGAAAGCTAAGATAAGGCATATTCTTCGAGGAATTCATGAAGATGCATGGACTGCTGTAATCAAAGGTTGGAAAGAACCAACGATTCTCGATGAAAATCAAAAGGAGATTCCAAAACCGAGTGAACTATGGACATAAGCAGAGAAGAAGGCATCAATGTACAACTCAAAAGCCATCACAAACATCTTCACATCTTTTTATCTTGATCAATTTAAAATAATACAAGGCTGTGAATCCGCAAAAGAAGCTTGGGACACATTAATCAACTACTTCAAGGGTGATACTAATGTCAAACGCACTCGAATTGATCATCTGGCCTCAAGATTTAAAAATATCAAGATAAGATCTATATCAAAGCTTAGCACTCTCGCAAATGAAGCATCTGTATTAGGGAAGAAGTATAAAGAAAAAAATCTTCTGAACAAACTTTTAAGATATCTTCCAGAATGATTTGTAGTTCATAAAGCAGTATTGAAGATGGCTATGAATACCGACGATATGAATTTTGATTAACTGGTGGGGATGCTTAAAGCATAAGAGTTGGATTCTCCAACTGAATCAAACAAGGACCATAAAGGCATAGAATTCACAGCGAATCAGGAGGATGACCGAATTCACAGAATGTAAGAAAACATGAGCCTCTTAGCAAGAAATTTCAACAAGATGCTCAAAAGGATGGAAAAAGGTAAATCTCGTACTATTAGAGGACAACAAACCAGGGCAGATTGTGGATCTAAAGATGAAGAAAAATCAACTAAGAATAGAGATTTTCAATGTCATGTATGCGAAGGATATGTACACTTCAAGAATGAATGTTCTCTTGCTAAGAGTAAGGAACTAAAATGTATTGAGTGCAAAGGTATATGACATACTAGGGTAGGATGTCTAACCACTTTGAAAGGAAAAGGGAAATCATTTCAGTGATACTGAGTATGAAGAAGATGATGAGTCAGACGAAGAATTATTGCTAAATTTCGTTGCTTTAACTTCTCTAGAAAAACGTAGTAGTTTGTCAGACACTAAGTCGGATACTGGCACAAATTATGAAGGAGAAGCTGAAATAGATCCTAAAGCTGAATATCGAACATTGTTCAATAAGTGGGTTGATCTAAGCAGGGAAAATCTGCAACTTGTCAAGGATAAAGCAATGTCGAAGGCTCAGGTAAACATTCCGAAGACGGAGCAAAGAAGTGAGAAAAAACTCAGACTCAACCATTTCACTTGAGAAGATTCAACAAGAGTTATAAGAAAATATCGAAAAGAATGCTTAACTTGAAGAAACAATCAAACAAATGGATAATTGGGCAAATTGCGAGAGGAAGAAAACTCAATCACTGGAAATTCGGCTAAGTGAGAATCAAAAGAAGATTAGGAAGCTCAACAGTGGTACAAAAGATTTAGATCAAATACTAGCTGTTGGAAAACCTCCAAAAGTGAATTGGGGATTTGGTTATAATGGATACACATCATCGGATCATGTTGATACTTCAACTTTATCCAATTTTGTAGCTGCAAAGGAAAAGCATCATCAAGCTGAAAATAGTAACCTAACACAGCAGAGGGCATACAGACAGAAAACACATAGAAGTCGTCTTGATCAACAATGCAACCAACCTAACGAGAAGTGTAGGACAAGTGTGAAACCCACTCTGTTTTGCAACAAGAAAAATAAGTTGAAGCATCATGTCTATCAAGCATGGAAAATAAGAGCTGTGTATCTAGAACTAAGGAGATTTGTATATGTTTGAGTTCCAAAATGTACAGATCAAGTAGCAAATAAGATAAACCTCAGAGTTCAAAATCAAAGAAAGAGATAACTTCAATCAAAGAAGAAGAAGGAAATCTAGTTTGTAAGTTTGCGTTTTCAGAAACTATTCAAGAAGCAAGAGATGAATTTCATGACAGTGGCTGCTCACGTCATATGACAGGAACTCAAGATGCATTTGCAAGAGTATCACACTAAGAAGAGGGAGTAACACACTCTGTTCCAAACATAATGAATATACAAGAGGAAACTCATGACTCTGAGGAACACAGTGTCAAGGAAGCTCAAGATCAACTTCAAGTCTGCATAAATCGCTCACTCAATGATGTCATATGAGAGTTACATGAAGGAAAATCAATAAATGTTAGAGAAATCATCAAAATTCTTCTATATTTAACTGCAAGCAGACCTGACTTGTGTGTCGGATTTTCTGCAAGATATCAAGCTTCACCCAAGGAATCACATCTCTATGATGTGAAACATATCCTTAAATATGTTAAAGGAACACTTGATTATGAGATATATTTCACTAATGAAACTAACTCAAACCTTGCAGGATTTTGTAATGCAGATTGGGCTGGATGTGTAGATGATAGGAAGAGTACATCAGGAGGTTGTTTCTTTTTAGGAAAAAACGTTATCTCATGGAATAGAAAAAATAAAAATTGTGTATCTCTATCCACTGCCTAAGCATTGTANTGAATTTTAGCAATTTTTAGAAGTCATTTACTCTTATTTTAGGATCATTTAGATGTGAATATGTTGCATTTATAGGACTTTTGATAATAAGATTTTTCGGTGTGAAAACATTATCAATTCCTATTACACTATCATATCGTTGTAGTTAT
>OVBE01015768.1:0-11289 GCA_900406425.1 Iberis pinnata | reverse complement strand
GAAATATAAATACAAAACGAAAAAAAATTCTTGTCAAAATACGGGTTTCCACACCTTCAATGCGGTTAGACCTTCTTTTGCGCATATTTGTATGATCTTCGTGACTAAATCCCTCAGGAGCGAGGATGGTGCATCGTAGCGCCGTAGGAAAACCATGAACACTTGAATGAAATATGGTGGTATTGCTTCAGTACTTCTTTTCTTTCCTTGGGAGGAGCTCAATATAAACATGTTTGGTTTTGGCGTGGTTTTGCACCATCGTATTTACAGTTTTTTGGCTCCATTACAATACTTTCGATGTACGAATATTTTATGAATGGATGCGTATACTTGCATCCACACATCTGCCACGTACATGTGAATGTGCTTCGTTAGTGTAAACAGGAAAGTTGGAATATACTTAGGGGGTACAAAAGGTTTTACAGCTTTGGACTGATGGGATGTTAAGTCTAGCCTATCTCAGGTGGTACTAGGCCTTTGAAAATCCTTCATTAAATGAAGGCGTACCGAGTACGCTTAAGTGTAATGATTCGCTTGTGGGACCCACTTGATGGAAGTGTTTATGTGCTAATTTCGATTTTTTAAAAATACTCTCCAAATCGCTCCTCTTCATTGTCCCGTGTACATTCACCCCTACTCAGTTTGTACATACTTGTGTCATATAAGTAACATTGTAGAATATTATGCAGTCCTCCGCTGTACACTCTCTAACGTGTACGCGTTGTTCATCATCCATTCGTACACATGTGCCTCATGACAGCTCTCGTCCATCACTTTTTCTCAAGCCTCCATAATTCAGTGTACATTCCATGGCAATTGGTTCTCCACGGAATGTACATCCTATATGACGTAGGCAGTGTACAGGTTCACCCCGTCTTGACGTCGCGTCCATGTGTACCTCGTTTTGCTGATAAAACTCCCAAAGAAGGTTGTACCTACAGTTATCGGCACACCAGCATTGTACACTGTTGGTGTCGAAACCCCCTCAGCAGGTTTCTATCCCAACTAGTGTCACTTCCTAGATAGCGGCTCAGCACATATCAAGATGTAAAAAGACTCACTCAGCAGGTCTCTACTTAGGCGCAGAAAGTGAACTATCAGCTACTCATGTCGTAGACGAGCTGAGCAGGAGGCGATTACGAGTTGAGCAGAAGTTTACTACGGGTTGAACAAGAGAAGATTAGGTCCAAGCGGTTCTGAGATAAGGGGGAAGCACCAAGAACGTGATTCGAACGACCCTAGAAGATCGGAAAAACCCGAGCTAGGCGGAAGGTGATATAAGGCAAGAAGAGAGAGAAATGAGCATTAGAATCTTTTGGGGGTTTTAGAACGAGAATAGAGAGATCGATCTATCTTTTGTACAAACACATTCGTCAAAATCAATAAAAAACATATTATTCTTCTTTGTATTCATTTCGACTTGAGTTTGTGTTGTGGTTTCCTTCTAATTTTAACAAGAACGACGAATTCCTCATTAAGATAATTGTCTAAAAATTCATTGTGGATTTTAGCATCCACAAATTTGCGCCGACTATGGGGAAAATAGTTCTTTGACGCAAGAAGGAAGAACGCAGCCAAATCCAACTCCGCCAAGACGGAAAACACATCCATACCATCCGAAAGATATGCTAGCACAATCTAGACACTCCTCCCATCTGTACAATCAATATCTGAGAAGCTGGAGACGCATGACGCCCTGAACAGATCCCTACTAGACAGGCTCGACCAGATGGCAAAGGAATCCGCAGATCTAACAAAGACGATGACTAAACGGCAAGACCGAGCAACATCCTCACGACACCTTTCCACCAGGACATCCGCACGACGATACCCAATCTTAGGAGAACATTCCAGGAGGCTACGCTTCACTCTAACCTAGCACTCCGTCAAGACGAGAGAACGCCACGCTGATGCAACGGAGACCCCACCTGATGGAAACCTAGAGGGAGGAAACCCTGAACAGGAAGTTGACCAAACCAACGACAAGATCGAGTAGCCAAATCACACCCCAAGACTCGAGGCTTTGGAAGGCGATAAGGACACAACCGACCCATCCGAGGAATCCGAGGGGGGACCAGAAACGTACGAGGATGACTCCTATACCCCACCTTCTCGCGCCCACAAGCGACCTCAGCAATCAATCAAGGAGATCCAGGAGATGAAAGATTCCTTGCGACAGACCCTCCGACAAATGAACTCCAAAGTTNGGAGGAAACACTGCGGAGCTTGTATGTCACGCACATAAAGAATGCAAGGATACGAAACCCCAGAAAGATCAAGAGTCCTTTCTAGGAAGGAAAGACGGATCCTAACATGTATATGACTGCCTTCAGAATCGCAGTCGAACGAGCGCAGTTTGATGAACACGAAAAAGACGCAGGATATTGCCAACTGTTCAGCGAGCACTTGCAAGGACCAGCACTCACCTGGTTCTCACAGCTTCCCGAAGGATCAATCCACAGTTTCAACCAGATGAGCATGATGTTCCTAAAGCACTACTCAGTGTACATCGAGAGAGACATTTCAAACGCAGATATGTGGAGCATGACCCAGGGTCTAAACAAATCCCTTCGACAATTCATTGATGGATTCAAAGAAGTAATATCACGGGTGGTGGTAACCGACAACGCTGCAATCGCCACCCTCAAAAATGCGGTATGGGGAGAGTCCAAATTCAAAAGGATCTGATATTGAACCTGCCAGCAACAATGGACGATGTGCTCCACAGAGGAAAGATGTTCACGCGGATAGAAGAAGATCTAATCGAAATGCAGAAACAAACCCGAGAAAGGGGTCAAGTGACTTAGGCCACTACTCCGAGGCGAAATCCCCTAGTGAGTAATCTAAGAGTGGACCTTGGAACCAATTAAATAGCAAAGTTTTAGGTTCTAGGTTAAACCCCCCCCCCCCCCCCCCCCCCCNCACCAAATTCAAAGACAACAAAACATTTAAAGAGTTATAAAAGCTAAAGGAAAACAAAGATAAGAGGGAGGAGGTTTTTAAGCATGCGAGTCCCGGCCAGCTGCGCCACTTTCATCCCCCTTGGGGGCTTCTTTCCTTGAATTCGTTTCAATTTCACCAATCTGCACAGCGACCTTGACCGCCTTATTGAGTGCTCCGCCCGCAGTGGCATCGAGCCCCTCGACCTCATCTTTCTCTATTTCCTCCTCAACCATGACCTCATCTTGATCACCTTCAGCAAGAACCTTTTCAGAAGGATCTAGACAGGAGAGATTCATACCATAGGGATTAACGTCCTCGGCCGGGTTGGGCTCGAAGGGCTCAGTCAAGTCAGACCTAGTCGGTGTCACTGTCCAGTCTTTTTCCATGTTCAGCTCTTTGAAGTCCAACATGGCCAACTCCTCGTTAAACCCATCCAGGCCGTTCTCCAAGTCTCTCTGCTCAGCCTCCAACTTCGTCCCCCCTTCTCTCAACAACTTGATCAGCTCAAGGTTGCATTTGATTTGCTCTACTTGCATCAATTTTTCCTGGTACACCCTCTTGTTAGTTACCTTCCCCTTTACCCAATCCATTTTCTTGACGAACTGTGCCGTCATCTCCTCTTTTTTTTCTTTGAGCTTCTACTCCATTTGATCATCCATGTCCCTCATAAGAACTGTCAACTCATTAGCCATAGAGTCCACCTCCTTCTTCAGATCTCTCTTAGCTTTGTCATGACGAGCTACCTCCGCACTCAACCTGTCCACGTCCTTCCTCCTCAGATCTTCCACCTCGGCTACCTCGGCTCTCAGCCTGCTATTCTCGTCTGTAAGCACCTCTACCCGTCTCACCATAGTTTTCAGCTTGCCAATAGCCTTGTCAGCCCTCGCAGTTGCATCTTCAACCAGCTCGATCCCAGAGTTCTTCTTTGCCCTCCTCAGCTCGTCGTCCAAGACCCCTACCAGGCGGTTAGCTAGGGCCGTGGTCTGGAAAAAAAAAGTTGCACACCAATCAACACGGGAGCCGATCTCTAAATTAAGAAACAAAAGGAGATGGGAAGGTGGATAATAATGACCGTACCTGAGCATGAGAGCGAGCCCAATCGGCGTACTCCTTCTGGACCGAGAGCGACCTGTGATCGTAGACCTTGGGACCGACTAGGCAGAGCTTGGACATTAACTCAGCGCAAAGGTCCCCCTCTTCCACCATGGGAGACTGATTGGGCCAGGAGAAACTAAACGCAAACCCGCCATGGTCGTGAACGCCAACTGGAGATGCCTCCTACGTGCGTGCTCTTTTCTCTGAGGGGGCGTCGAGATGATGAGTGCTACATCAAAATTGAGGAAGGCGAGATGACTTTTTGCTAGAACCAACAACTTTTCCCGGTTCTGGTCGCCACGAGATGAGTCAGATACTTCGATGGGATCTACTTCCATGTGAGATTGATCTTTGGGAGACTTGACCTCTTGTGCAGTACTGAACCCAGCCGAGCTGGGAGCCCCTTGAGTGCTCTTCAAACTATGAGCTTCACGGTATGGTACATGATTCTTCATGGATACGGATGGACACTGAGATGGAATACCTACAGCAAAACCACGCATTAGGTACCATGTGACCTGAATTGAACGAAGTGAAGCCCAAGTAGGGTACTTACTTGATGATGTTTCTGATAGCGGTTCCAGTGGCAGCCAGTTACGAGACACTCTCTCCCCGACAAACATGCTCCAATGGTTCAATCGACTCTTCCCAAGGAGTTTCCAATTCTTCAGGAACTTAGCAGATGGATCCTCGACTTGGGTCAGATGCGGAGCTGACAAACACAAAAAATCAAAGAAAAGGGAACCTGGTCAGTCAAAAAGGCCCAAAAATCAATCAATGAAAAAGAATAAACACATCCACAAAATGCGAACTCGTCAAACAAGGAGAAAAACTTAAGATCAGATTCCAAGGAAAAGAGAGAAAGGGTCCACACCAATCTCCCTGGTCCACCGAGATTGTAAATCACTAGGACTCGTAGTCCCGAAAAAAAGATGGTTTATTTCAAGAAAAAATAAAACTGTTCCCAATCTGTCTCGTTCTTGGGGGCTTGGCCGGTCGCAAACCCTTGGTTCAGTTTGTTGGCCAAGTACTAGAGGCCACCCTTCGTGCCCCTCTTCACGTACGTAGCAACTTCCAACATGTCACAGCTCAGTTTGAAACCACACTCTCTCGCTTGAATCATTAGGAATATGGCGTGACAGACCCCTTTGGGCATCAATTGGCTCAGAGCCATGCCCCAACGACGCAGATACCAAACCAACAGCGCGGGAACAGGGAAGCGTAGCTCACAAGTCTTGAAGAAGATCTCGTATACAGTGACGAACCCCAACGGGGGATTATCCAGAAACTGTCTTGGATCTGGGATTAAGAACCTAACAACAGGTGAAAGGTCGAATTGCTCCCAGATCTTTCTCACTGAGGTAAGGGATGAGCGATAGGAAGAGAAGGCCATTATTTGAGAGGCCGCGGACGCCCTAGACTTCGCACCTGAAGCGGCAGGAGTCCCAACACTTGCACTCGCCGTGGGATGCGACGAAGAGCCTCTAGTCCCAGATCGAAGCACCAGCTGTCTCGACATCACTGGGAAACTGAGGGGGGAGAGAAATAGAGAGAGAGAAAAGTCGAGAAAAGACGAGAATCTAGGGAAATTGCGGAGAAAATTGAGGAAAAAGAGAGCAAATTGAAAAGGAGAAAGACAAGCCCTAACAAAATTAAAGAGAAATAGTTAAGTGACAATACCTTAAGATGCAAAGAGAGAGAGAGAAGAGATGGACGGGTGAAGCGTAGTGGGAGACGGTTCGGGATACTTGAGGAGAGAGAGAGAGAGGAGTGGAAGTAAATGCCTTGGGTCGTGTGAAAACCGCCTTTTGTAGGCGTAATGATGATGCTTTTGAATTTCGAAGATACCAAGATGCGCTGCATAAAGGGATAAGAATCAATCAAGACTATTGATATTTCCTCAAATAAAATCGCAACAAATCGGCCAATCTAGCCCTATATTCTTGGAGGGAAAGTATAATTATCCAGCCCAACCCGGAAGATTCAAATGCGCCTTGGAGAAAAAATGATAGATGAATAACAACTTGAAGAAAAAAATGTAATAATTATCTGATAATGTATGAGTAGGTACGAGGCAAATTCCCACCAATTTCCGAAGGTCACCCAACTCGCTAAACTCATAGGGAGACCTGGGGGCTAATCTGTTGGTATGGAAACCCTCTCAGCAGATTTCTAGCCCAACCGGTGTCACTTCCTCGATAACGGCCAGCACATATCAAGATGTAAAAAGACTCATTCATCATGTTTCTACTTAGGCGCAGAAAATGAACTATCGGCTACTCATATCATAGACGAGCTGAGTAGGAGGCGATTACGAGTTGAGTAGAAGGCGACTACGGGTTGAACAAGAGAAGATTAGGTCCAAGCGGTTCCGAGATAAGGGGGAAGCACCAAGATCTTGATCCCAACGACCCTAGAAGATCGTAATAACCCGAGCTATGAGGAAGGTGATATAAGGCAAGAAGAGAGAAAAATGAGCATTAGAATCTTTTGGGGGTTTTAGAACGAGAATAGAGAGATCGATCTATCTTTTGTACAAACACATTTGTCAATATCAATAAAAAAACATATTATTCTTCTTTGTATTTATTTCGACTTGAGTTTGTGTTGTGGTTTCCTTCTAATTTTAACAAGAACGACGAATTCCTCATTAAGATAATTGTATAAAAATTCATTGTGGATTTTAGCATCCACATACACCAAGTTACACGAGAAAGGCAATTATGTGTACAATAGCGAGGCATGTGTGCGCATTACAAACTGTACGCACTTGGATCTATATGCCCCATGACGTGGTAGTTTATCATCCATTAAACACAGCCCCAAATGATTAACAATTTGCAAGACGAAACTACAACCACTAGGAAAAACCACACATACATAACCATATTATTTTACACATAAAATCAACCTAAGACTCCTCCAGTCTGCACAATCCATTATCCCTGGGTTGCTCATGCTTCCTCCTCCTCAGAAGAAGCTAAATATTGCCTGTCTTTTGACGTCTCCGTTGTTCCTTCATCCTCCGAGTCCATTCCCGCTGATGCCACTCCAGTTATTGATCCTGCCGTCGACTCATCCGAATCTGTCTCCGACGACGCTGCCGAAGTAGACGACGATGACGAGGAAGTGAGAACATAATACAACAGGATCCCTTGGATCGGAGAAGCATCTGTTACCTCCTCTTCTTCTGGTAAGGTCGGCAATGTCCCATCCGGGGATGGACTGTCATCTCATCCCCATCTTTTAGGCACCTGCATTCCCATGTCTCTGCTTACCAACTCCCCTTTACTGTTTAGGTTCGCCATTGACTACGTAGATGCTTAGTAACTCCCCTATGTCTCTAACCTTCATGGAGTGTTCCACCTTGGGCGTTATAATTCTCATTTAAAATCACATGTACGACTCTTTGATACAGTAACATCCATGTGTACCATGTCTCCACACTTACATCCATGTGTACTATGTTTATATCCCACATATGTTTAGTGCATATCCCATGTCATTTCCTTTTTGTAAACTTTTAAAAATAAAAAAAATTCAGAACAAATCTATCACCACGTGTCCCCACTTCTCGATGACACTTAAAAATATCTAATGGTTAACTCACCACCTTTTCATTATACTAGCACATAGGTTAACGCACACAGCCGCCTGACACACTTTATGTCAAATCATCATTAAATCGCACTTATTGACCACATTACTCCTATCAAATCACCATTAAAATCTAGACACCCTTCTTATGTACAATCTTACCATTCCACATGTTCTTGGTGCGTGACAGTCGCAATTACCTTATTACTCCAACAAAGATTCAAGACTTGCACCACTTTATACGTTTCACATCCAACATGGCACGATAGTGCATGGGTGTACACCATAGCAATGCACATGTGTGTTCGTCAAATGACCCTCACATTATAACGAATAGCCAAAAAAAATTATTTGACGATTCAACCCCAATGCCACATTACCAGTCAACGCAAGCTGCATTCATTCTCCCACTATATTGTTCAAGGTGCCTCTTATCTAAATAATCTATTCCCCCTGCTTAATTCTTACTATTATCCCCACTATATAATATACGCACTAACGTACCAACTTATCTCGCATCCTACATACGTGTGCCAACGCCTGCCACCTAGGGTGTGACATGTCATGCTTACACGTCACAACACTTCAATACATGTACAATGTACGCCTTATGCGTACCACAATGTACGGTATCACTTCCATGAAGGTAAACCAAATTTCGTGTCCTACAATGTACGATATCAATTCCATCGTCTCACAGGGTCCATCTGGATCTCGAATTATGTCCTATTATGTTTGTCTCTATATCGAATACGTGTCATCTCGATTGTACATTTATTACTGTCCATGCAGATAAATAATGGTCAAACATCCACCAACAGCCGCGTCTTTTGACTTACCAAGCCCTTTTCTCGAGCTACATTATTTAACCCCCAGTCCATAATTCTTCATCCATCTCCTCACTCTTTGAAATGTTGGTTCTCCTTACACGACTTCCACTTTCCAATCATCTATCTTACTTTGTTTCCTGTTTCGTTTTAATTAACAGTCTACTTACATTTCCATTTTCCAATTTTTCAGATGGACAACAACAACGGAAAGCGGAAAGCAAGCGAACATGGTGTGGACGGTCGATCAAAATGTCGCAAATATGACGAAACCTCGTCAGACGGTTTTTTGGACGATCGTTCCGATGAAACTTCCATGGACGATTCTGAGGGTTAGGCTTGTCTTGAAGGTTACAACAATGAAGATCTCGACGAATTCTATTGCCCACTCGATAAACTGGATGCTAATCATTCTCCTCCTGCGAAGACAGATTCCTCCTCCGACTCAACCGACAACAAAGACAAACCGGACTCTGATGAATCAGACTCATCCACATCGAGCTCCGAAGACGATGACAGCGACGCGCTGTTCTCTCCAAGACGGGATGCACTTAGATATTCCGATTCCGAGTTGGATAACTTCACTGACGAAGACAACGACGCCAATCACTGGCCGTATTGGGATATTTAAATAGGGGAAACTCTAGTCTCTTAATTTCGAACATTTCTATTTTTCTTTCCCGGTTATGTAATATTTTGGTCTCCTTTTGTACTTCGGGACCCAGTAGTGGTTGACTAAAATCAATGCCATATTTTGTTGGGGAACTCTATTTTTCCAATTCACAGTCTCAACATACAAAACAATCCATATGTACGTTTATTACTTCGTCAAATCCTCCACATGACTTGCAAACATTTTACCATGAATACTTGTCCATATTGGCGCGTACACGCTCGAGTACCCTTCTGTCCACGTCCCTCGTACATACAATTCAACAAGTCGATTACATATCTTGCTTTATGTACGTCCATATAAACAACATCACATTGTACATGGTTGTCCCTAACCCTTTTAATATCTGCTTCTCTCCTTTAGTCCAACCCCTAGACTTTATTATCTGCTTCTCTCCTTTTCAACCAATCATATCTACTTTACTTTTTAATTCATCCCTTGTCACCATGTCACATTCCTCAAACACAAGTTCAGTTTCTCGTCATAACCCTTCTTCTCCCTACTTGGTATTCCCACCATCTGTTCATGCGGGGCGAGGATCATATGTAAAACATCAAGAACATCGTCCAACCCCGGAAGACGTTTTTATAGGTGTATAAACGCAAAGGTATCCCAAACCATCTCTCTGCAATTGTTTCAATGTCATTCCAAATCCCCTTACTGGTGTTTTTTTCTCGCTTTTCAATACCGATTTACTAGACCGGTCCAGAACACACTTGGAAATGGTGGGACGAAGCTGTTGAAGAGGAACTCCTTCTACTCCGTGCTGTTACCCAAGCCGAAAACCCATCCACAAACGTCATTGACACACTCACCACTATCAATTATCGGATTACAGAAGTCAAATATAAATTGGATGTACTAGGCCAGAAAATGAATTACACCAACCAATTACCTCGGTTTTCTACATTTCATTTCGTTATATGTGTTTTAATTTGCGTTATCCTTTGTCTAAATTGTAATGCACTATGAAAATTAATTAATTAAACCAAAGCCTTAATTAAAAGCTTTCTTAATTAAATGTGTTTTAGATTTCTTTACCAAAATCAAATCACACGGGCCCACTATGCCATCATTACATTACATGCGTACCTAACACACCAACATATATCGAAGTATTCTCATCTCTCTTACTTTCAAATGTCACTTATACCTCACACCTAACAATGATAAGTCCACAAATCACATCAACCCTCTGCATTCCAAGCGTATTCAAATACGAAAACCAAAAACGACGCGACCTTTGTTTTTTTATGTTTTCCCCATGTACTATGTCCACGTACAAAAAAATTGTACATTATTTCCACGTACACACCCAACATACGGAAATTATACTCTTCCACACATTCAGCTAGACATTGTCCATGCATCCACGCATTCATGCAAATATCATTGTTCGTGACCCCATAAACGTAGTTTGCCCTCACTCTTAAATGTGCGCTTCAACTACCTACTACTACCTTCCCCATGTCGAACTATGGCTTCACGAACAACCTGCGTACGCTCTCATTGCAACGTCCACTCGCGCATTCCTCGTGTAATCACCTTACACCCCATCACTGTCTTCTCTCGTCGAGCACCTCCACATACCACATGTCACAAATGGTGGCCCCAAGACATGTGTACAATGCTTCACCCTGTGTACTTTGGACGTCATTCGCAATTACTTTTACCTACTACATCGTCCAACCCCAAGAGACGTGTGTACGCTTTCTTAACCTAGTACTACGTCAACCGTGCTAAACAATGGATTCTATTAAAATATTATCTTAGACTTACAACGTAAATTACAATCAACAAGCTTCTTGGACACAACAACACCAAAAATCTGCATTAACTTCTCCAAAGGAAATTACATACTCCCATTACATTATACTACATCATCCACAAAAAACTACAACCGTCCCCCAAAAGATTCCCCGAACTCGTTCCTATCCAATCGGGTTTTTGCAGCTAGCCCTATTGTGCCCAGGCACCTTGCATCTTAAACACTTATTTGTCTGATTATTCCTTTACAATACAAATACACTCAAAAAAGATAATCCATGTGGACGCCCTATAATTACATGACTGAATGACGTACCGTTATCTCGCCAATTGACGGTATGCGTATCTCCCTTGGCCTTCCCGGAGGTCTTCTTGCTCGAGGAGGCA
>OVBE01015767.1:0-11290 GCA_900406425.1 Iberis pinnata | reverse complement strand
TAAAATATCTCATTCTCATTATAGTAAACAACAAATTTTAGTGCAAGTTTGATTTTGTCATAATCATATTAGTGACCATCTTAACGTATATGTCAATTATAACATCAATACGATAAATAGTATCTTCTAGCTCTTGTGGTAAAAGTTAATAATTGTGAATTCCGCCACCTGAATTCGAATTTCGGCCACCGTCAATTAACGTGAATGAATTTCGGCGGCCTTCCTGGATACTTTTGGTGACTTCGGATTCTTTGGGTTTAGTCGGAGTTCTTCATGGCTCTGGATACCAGGATCATAAAGAAAACATCAATACGATATTTTCACTACAACTGATTACCTGAAAACTAAGTGTTGTGAATTCGTCTGCGAATTTATGATAGAAAAAAGAGAAAAATCGTTTGAGGAAAATATCAGCGCTTTAGGATTTCTTTATTGATCAAAATGTTAAATTTTACACTAAAGCCCCTTATATAGCTCCAAAGCCCGATCTCATTATGAAAACATAAAATAATTTTTTTAGCCAATTTTATTGGGCCCTTTAATACTATTTTGTCATATTTTTAACACTAAGAATATGTGTTTGTAGTTTTGGGATTTCCAATGATAGATTTAGAGTGTTCTCGGTCTTCAAAGAGTTAACCTTTCATGGTTAATTGTTTTAATTGCAGTTAGAATTTTTAACTAAGATTAGGTCAACCTAGATTAGATTAATTCAAAGTGGGTTAGGGTTTTGTTAGTTTTAGTTTCATTGGAGTAGATCTGGATCTATTATTAAGATTTTGTAAAGGATTAATTATGGATATTATAAGTATTCAAATATTTTGATATTATAAGTATTCAAATATTTTTTTTTAAAACTAAGAATATGTGAAAAGAAAAGAAAAAAAAAGGGAGAGACAAAAATCTAAGACTACCTGATTGAGTGTGACCGAATCCAAATAAATGAATTGATATCAAATCTTTTTCCAAACAGAGAAAAACATAGTGATCTTCAGAGATTTCTTTGTAAGAGTTAGNCATCTTCTAGGGAAATATTTGAGGCATACCTGAAATTTTGGACCCATACCAAATAATATATTAATACTAATTTTTACAACATATATGAAAAATATAGCGTAAAAACAAAAATTTAGACAAATTCACATTCTTAAAATCCATAAGTAATATTTTAGAAAGCAACAAAAATTTGACCTCAATAAAGTATTTATTATTAGAAATTTTACCAATGTTTCTACTAATTGGTCATATATTAATATTTTCAAATAGTTATCTATACTATTGAAATTATGTAACTAAGACTTAATAAATATTGAATTTGTGTGTATCGATATTAGGGTTTAAAGAACACTTATCTTAATTAATTTAAGAAAACTCTCTCAAAAATTTAAGTCTCACAAAACTCTCATAGGAATATCACACACCGATATCTTTGTATATAAGATCATGATTTCCTAATACTAATACAACAATAAGGATATATTTTAGATAACTCCTAAAATATATGAATACTTAGATAACTCCTAAATATTCTCATGATCTTTTATTTTTCCTTTTCTTTTACTTCAAGATAAGGTCAGCATTCTCCCCCTAATCTTGAAGTCGATTTCTGAAAGATGTTGAACTCCAATGAATTATCTCATTTCCTTGATTTTGATCCTTGCTAATGCCTTAGTCAAGATATCTACCTTCTGTTCATTTCCTGAAACATGTTGAACCTCCACTTGTTCATTCTCTATACATTCTCATATAAAGTGGTATCGAGTGTGTATATGCTTGCTTCGTCCATGAAACACAGGTTCTTCGTAAGAGGTATTGCAGACTTGTTATCTACTCTTATGATTACCTTAGCACTCTTTTTCCAACGATTTCACTCAAGAGTTCTTGTAGCTAGATAGCTTGCTTAGCTGCTTTTGTAGCTCCCATAAATTCGGCTTCACATGAGGATATAGCGACCATATTCTGTTTTTTAGAGCACCATGTGATTGGCGGTTTGTTGAATTATAATATATGTCATGTGGTGCTTCTTCCATCATCCAAATCTACATTGTGACTACTATCTGAATAACCAATTAGATCTTCTCTTTTGTCTCGATAATATGTGATTCCATGAGTTGTAGTTCCTCGTACGTATCTTAGTACTTGCTTTAATGCTCCTCCATGAGATTCCTTTGGTTCTTGCATATATCTGCTAAGCACTCCAACAGAGTAAGATAAATCAGGTCTAGTATGAATTAAGTACCTTAAGAATCCAATTATTCGTCGATAGCTTGTTTCGTTAATGCTCATTTCTTATCTTGGTTTTGATAGTTTTAGACTTGAATCCATAGGAAAGTGGCATAAGTTGCATTCAGCCATGTCTGCTTCTAAGAGAATTTTTTTCGCATATCTCTCTTGTTTAAGAGTGATTCCTTGACCATGTTGTATCACTTCAATGCCTAAGTAGTATGTCAATAAATCGAGATCACTCATCTCAAATTTTGTAGACATGTACTTCTTGAAATCATCAATTATATCGAGATTTGAGGCGGTGACAAGAAGATCATCTACATAGAATGCTACTAGAAGACTATACTTTTTCGTTTGCTTGTGATATAGCGATGGCTCTTTAGAACACTTGATGAAATTCATCTCTTCGAGTACTTAGTTAAGTTTCTCATTCCAAGCTCTTGGTGCTTGCTTTAAGCCATATAAAGCTTTGTTTAGTTTGTATACTTTGTCTTCTTTTCCTTGAGTCACAAAACCTTCGGGTTGAGACACATATACTTCTTCTTTTAAAACACCATGTAGAAAGGCTGTCTTTACATCCATGTGATGTACTTGCCAATTCTTCGCAGCTGCAAAGCTAATGAGAAATCAAAATGTTCCATTCGAGCTACCGGGGAAAATACTTCTTCGAAATCGACTCCATGTTTTTGTACATACCATTTTGCTACTAATCTTGCTTTGTACTTGTTTATACTCGCATCGGATTCTCTTTTGATCTTAAAGATCCATTTAAGACCTATCTGTTTAACTCCTTGAGGAAGATCTACTAAATTCCATGTCCGATTTTTTCTATTGAAGATAGCTCATCTTTACATGCATATATCCATACTTTCTCCTCATGAGCTTCTTCAGAGTTCCAGGGCTCCTCTTCTAGTGCGAAAAGAAGTTTTTCGCCTTCTATTTATGCCCATGCAACATAGTCATCAAGATATTTAGGTCGGACACTTACTCTTGTAGATCTTCTAAGTTCGGGTTGAGTGTTGTTTTCATCTTGATCATCTTTGATATATGTTGCAAAGATCACTCTATATGTTCTTCGATATCTTCAACATCTTCTTGCTTGATATATCTTCTTTCATCTTCTCGTTTTCTTCCAAATCTGGTCCGATGAAATCAATACTTAACTCGCCTTCTTCACATTGATTTTAATTGTTGGACTTGCTCTAATTCCAGCTAGAGTTTTCATCAAACTATACAATCCTGCTTACTATTATTTTCTTGTTTATTGGATCAAACAATTGATAAGCTTTTGATCCAGGTTCAACTCCAAGATGCACTAATATCTTTGATCGATCATCGAGTTTCCTAAGATGAGGAGAGTCCACTTTTTCAAACCCTAGAAAACCAAATATTCGAACATGACTTATATTTGGTTTTTTTTCTTGAAAGCTTCGTATGGTGTTTGGTTTACTAAGGTTCTAGTTGAAACTCGATTGATGATATAGGTAGCATGTCTTACTGCTTCTCCCCATAGATAATTAGGAACAGTCATATGTTTCATCATACTTCATGCCATGCCTATGAGTGTTCTGTTTCTTCTTTCGACTACTCCGTTCTGTTGGGGAGATTAAGGAGTTGTTAGATGTCTTTTGATGCCATTTGTGTCGCATAAACATATGAATTCACCTCCTTTGTCAATTCTAAAGGTTTTTATGGTTTAACCTGTCTCTTTTTTAACCATTGCTTTGAATTTTTCAAAAGCTTCTCCTTTTTCTTTCATCAGAATCGTCAACATGTAGCGCGAGTGATCATCGATAAGAACAAATATGTATTTTTTTCTTTAATGCTGTTGGTGGTGATAGGACCGCAGAGGTCTCCATGTATAAGATCAAGGATTTGTGATGCACGAAATGTATAGTAGCATGTGGAAACGTTTTTTCACTTGCTTTTCGAGTAAGCATGATTTGCATTGTTCTTTTTCAACTGGGATTTTTGGTATACCTGAAATAATTTCTTTGCTTAGCATGGCTTTCATTGAGCAATGTTTATATGCCCAATTTTTGCGTGCCATTTAGATGAGTTACTTTATGATTCAACGATTCGTAAACACTAGGACTCAACTCTTTCCATCTTTACCTTGTATAACCAATTTTTTTTATCTCAGATACTTTGCAATCAGCTTTCCCCTTTTGTCGTGCAAAGTGAGAATATTGCCTTTCCTCCTAACGTCACAGCCAGCTTCAGTTGCTTGTCCAAGGCTGATGATGTTGCTCTTCAGATCAGGTATGTAGTATACATCAGCGATTATCTTTATACTTCCATCATTGCTTACAAACATGATGATTCATTTTCCTTTACTGTCAATCCTTGAGTCATCTCCAAATCTCACTTTTCCAGTAACAGATGTATCAATCATCTAAAAATAAGTGTGATTTCCAGACATATGACTGCTTGCTCCATTATCCAAGTACCATATGTCGTCTTTGATTTCGCTGTCTTCAAAATCTTTTGGATTGACATTCTTGTCATTAAGGTAAACAACCTTGTTTTTCTTTGTGTTTCCAGTATTGATGCATACGAATTCATGCATCATGAGCTCATCTGCTTCTTGAGTCTCGATTTGATCATCATTGATATCTGCTTCTTGTAGCTTTAGTAATCCGTCAGGACACGAAGATGCATAGTGTCCGAATTTTTCACATCGATAACACTTAACCTTTGATAGATCATTCATTCCATTTGATCAACCCCGTCCCCTTCCTCTAGTTGAGAAACGTCCTCCTCGTCCTCTTCCTCTTGATTTGCGGTTTCCATTACGTTCAGATTGATCTGATTGTGTTTCCTCTTTAGTGTATAACAGCTAAGTTAAGTCATCTAGTTCTTCTTCTTCAACAACTCTTTCTTCATATGTTTTTATGCGACCTATTATGTCTTCAAAGCTTGTTTTATTTTAGTCAAGAACTTGTTCTAAGGATGTTACTATGTGTATATACTTTCTTCAGGGTAGGCTAGACATGAATTTTTTAACCATCTTAGGTTTTTCTATTTCAACTCCTAATTATGTAGCCTTTGATGCGATTTCAGATAGCTTCCCAAAAAATTCATCTATCTTCTCGGTATCCTTCATCTTGATATGATCAAATTCAGCCATTAGGGTTTGAAGCCTTGCTTCCTTAACTCTTTCTGCTTCGAGGTGTCTTGTTTTAATGGCTTCCCATACTTCTTTTGTTGTATCTAGGTTTCCAACTTGTAAGACAAGTATCTCAGGGATTGACTCGAATAGCAAACCTATTTCCATATCTTTTTTGGTTTCATCGATCACACTTTGATCGATTACATCCCACACTTTGTTTACTTTTAAGATGATCTTCATATTGATTGCCCATACTGTGTAATTCTCCGAGTTTAGCATCCAACACTTCAGAGAGGTAGATCCTCCTCCTTGTTTCAGCATCGGCGCTTGAGGGTTTTCTTCATTGCCTCCTTTTTCCATGTCTCTTAAAGATCTCAAGCTGTGATACCAATTATTGAGCTTGTGTGTATTGTTATTAGGGTTTAAAGAACACCTATCTTTATTAACTTAAGAAAACTCTCTCAAAAACTTAAGTCTCACAAAACTCTCATAGGAATATCACACATCGATATCTCTATATATAAGATCATGATTTCCTAATCCTAATACAATAATGATATATTTTAGATAAGTGTTAAAATATATGAATACTTAGATAACTCCTAAATATTCTCATTATCTTTTATATTTAATTCTCTTTTACTTCAAGATAAGGTAACAATAAATTGGATATCATATCTATCAAATCCCAAGTAAAATAAAAAGTAAAAAAAATCAAAAAGCTTTCTCTTTTTCTAGCAAACCTTAGCGTCGTCATCTTTTTTTGCCATGGTCGGCGGCCAGCGGCTCCCCTATCGCTACCGTCGGCTTCCTCTTTCTCTTTTTTTCTTTTTTTCCGGTAAAAGAGCTTTAGTTCATGGGGTTTTGGGTTGTTCTCCGTATATGTTCAAGTTTGGATCTCCGATGTCATCTTCTCCAGGCTCAAGACGCGTGGACTGTACTTCGGGACGGCGACGGTTGTGGAGGTTCTGGACAGTGGGTTCTGTTTGGCACCGGATTTCTCTGCTCCGGGCTCAAATCCGCCGGGCGCAAGCCTGTCACTTCCTCTCCAGTCTATGTCGGTCTGCTCAGTCTTTGGACGGAGTGGGTAAGGATTGTGTAAGCTCTGTTTGATTCTGGCTTAGTCCCCTGTTTTCCTTGGACCTGCTCGTATTTGGTTTTTACTTGGTTTTAGTTGCGGTTTAGGCTGGTTTATGGCTTGACTTCGTTTGGATTTTTGGTGGTCTCTGTTTTTTAGTTGAAGGTTTGGTGGTTTCATGTGCTGCTGCGGTTTCGTTTGATTGTTGTTTGTTTACTCGGTTTTCGGTCATTTACTTCATCACTTGTGGTTAAGTGTTTCCCGGTTGTAAGTGGGTCACTCCCTTTCTCTACATTTGGATCGGACCGAGGTCCTTTTCTTCGTCGGTATCTCTCTTTGGCGTTTTCCAGGTGTTTGTATTTCGTTTTCGCCAATACCGGTTCTGAGTTTGGTTCAAGATTGTGGTTTTGTCCTTTGGAGACCGGTGGAGTTGCTCGAGCTTTCTTTGAGAGGTAGTTTCTGAATTCATAAGGAGGGCTCGTCAGATTTGGATTGATCTTGAAGTGTCACCACTTCCTGGCCTAATCTTTTGAAGTTTTGTAGTCATTGCGTGTTATCTTTCTTTACCCCATCTTAGTTCGGCTGGCTGTCATCGATTCCATGTGTTGGCGTTGTCTTTTGGCCTTTGTAGTTTGTCTCTGTTTGTAGTGTTTGGTTCTAAGTTATTTCATAATCGGTTAGCTTTAGTTTTTGTGGATTTGTAGTGTCTCTTCTCGTCTTATGTATTTCTTCTGTATTTCTTCTGTATGTTTCGGATTATCAATCTAATAGAAGGAATAAAAAAAATTGGATATTATATAAACTTGGAATCTCATTCAATTGGTTTATAACAATGTCTTCAGGTCCAAGTCTGTATACAACGAAAATAGATCGAGATCAACACACATGGCAAGCTCTTACCATGAATGGAAAAAAAAATAACAGAAAAAAAAACAAGTTTATCCTGTTTAGACCAATCAAAAATACTTTTTTAACTTACCGACCAATCAATTAATTGTAAGAAAAAATGGGAGAATATATATATAATGGCTGGCTTGTGAGGTGGGGGAAATTGGAGAGTGTGGTTGTAATGTTATATGCAAAATGGTACACTTCAATAATGAAATTGTAGCGTAGGGTCATAGGCTCCTCTCAAATGTCTCAAAGTGGTTATATTTGAAACTTGAAAGTTAACATAAAATTAGGAATTATCCGGTGACGCGTGCTCAACACAGTCCCTCAATGTGATGTCCTATCACATATATAGTGCCATACAAACTTTCTCACGATATCGTTTTTGGATATTTTATGGAACAAAACTCTAGATGAATTAAATTATGGTCAATTTGAAAATGAAACATATTTGAGATTAAAGAGATACGCAATCTTTGGATAATTAGTCAACTACTCCAACGACAAACAACAACAACAAATAATATCTATAAATAACTAAACACTAAATGTTCATAAGTAAAAGTAGATGATTAAATTGTAAATGACAAGTCATCAACAACATCGCTGGAGTCTTTTAAAGTCAATGGAAAGCAATGCACCAATTTGATTAGACTATGAAAGCCAATAAGCATTGTGCATGTTACGTAAAAGTTTAAGTGTGTGCCTCGGTGAATTGGTGCACTAGCCACGAGCGCGTCACTACAAAATGTTTGGACCCACTCATTACATCTTCATATCTCACTTATCAACTCACATCAATATTCCATCCTTGTTCTCCTTTGTCTCTTTTATTCGCAAATTTGTTTTGGGAAATTGTGGGCGCACAAATTGACCCGGGACAATTTTTTGGGCTCGGGTCGGTTTATAGTGAGAAGAAGATAAGAATCGGCTAGAGCGGCCCACCTAGAATCCAGCCACACTCGGAGGGCTCTCTGCATGGGAAACTTGGTGCGTTAGCTAAGAGGGCTCTGTGAGAGGGAAGTTCGTTGAGTGGAGAAAGTTCTGTGCGCGATGAGGAGTTCTGTGCGCGGCGAGCACGGTAAGCGGAGAGACAAATCTCGGCGAGCCACGATCACGATCGGAGAGTCGTGACGGAATACCCGAATAAGGATTAACGTGGGCCACTCGAGGCCCATTACACGAAAGACAGATAATGGGCCAACGAGGCCCACTGGAAGCAGAGTCTTAAGTGGGTTGCCTCAGTTCACTAAGGAGCCCGTAGCGGAGTCTCCAAAGGAGTGAGGAGAGCGAACCGAGCCGACGGTTATGAGAGATTCAAAAGGTGTAACGGTAGATCGAAGGCAATAAAGACATATTGAATGCGAGAGATATGGGGTGAGTCATGAAGAGAGCCCTATAAATAGTATATGTGGAGGTCCGGAGAGCGGACCGAAAATCTTTTGTAAAACTTTACTATTGTTTGAGAGAAACTTATAAACACTTAAGATATTTCAATAAAGTTATCGTTTCTTTACACTTATTTTAATCATATTTGGTGTGAGGGAACTCTTGCTCTCACAAAAACAAACTAACATAATGATTGCAGTTGATAGTCCAAAGTAGCTAAAGCTCTTCTTAATCATTTCTAAGTTTGACTGAGCTTGAACCCTCATCACTAGAAATTTATATTTCTTAATGTAAAATGTGAACACTACACTAGAAGTCATACAAGAAAGGGTTCAAAATTCGACTACCCTTTTCCAACTAACGTTATATTCATAAATGTTTTTAACTGAATGACGACTAATTTTCAACTATTTTGGAAGTTAGTTAAAAATTAGTCGGAAACTTTGTGACTAAAAGATTTGGTCGAAAAGATGATAGAAAATTTAGTAAGTAAATTGTTAAACAATTTATTGGAAACCATAATAAAAAAACCCGTCTAAATTTTGTTGCAAAATAGTGAGCAATTAGTTTGAAGTATTGTACATGTTATAGTTTTGAAAGTTTGAAAGTTTTCTATTGATTTCCGACTAACAAATAGTCAAAAAATTAATAGCCGTTATTTCTGACTCATTTCCTGCTATACTAAGTTTTGATTAATAATGTAGTCACATTTTTGTTATAAATACAAACATCTTTATCAACCTCATCACACTTCGAAAAACAAAAACAAAAACTTTAAAAATGACTTAATAACATTTATAAAGTTTGTGAATAGATGTACAATCGTATAGGTGAAAGAATGGATGAATTGCAAAGAAAATTTAAAGAGGATCGAATTGTCTTCATGTATTTTGCCATAAATCAATAGATTTAACGTGAATCTGGTATTATGTCTTTTCCTTGCATTAGATGCGATAATGAAAATTTTACAAATATGAAAACATTGTTATTGGCATGACTTTATTCTTAGATATTACGTGTGGTTTTTTTACATGGATAGGATTTTAGTTCTTTTGAAAGAAAATGTAAGAATAGTACAAGAAAAGTAAAATCTAAAGATGGGGAGATGGAAGTAAATAAGAAGAAGAAGCTACTTCAAATAGAGTAGAAAATGATAATATAATGATGCGTATAAGGAACTCGGCCAAAATTCAAATGTGTTTGAAGTACCAAAATTTAAAGCTCGATGGTTTTTCTAAATGTAGGAATATAAATTAATGTATAAGGTAAATTATTAATGTTTATGAACTCACCCCATAAGAAAATATTTATTTCTCTGTAATTTGTTATGGATTTTATATCATAAAACATAATGTATATATTAACCATAATGTTTAAACATTTTAAAATCTTACAGGAATTTAAAATCAAGAAAGGAAAATTATATAGGTTAGGCTCACTTTCATAGTATATGGAAATAGGCTAAATTTCAAGAAACGTTGTCTTATGTTATGAACAAAAGTACAAAAGAGACTCAAAAGAAGTGGCAAAAAATTATAAGAGTAATAAATTTGAGGTATCATTATTCCAGTACTTCAAATTTGAGATATCAATTTTTCTTTAAGAGTAATAAATTTGAGGTATCACTATTCTAATACCTCAAATTTGAGTTATCAATTTTTCTTCGCATCTTTAGTCCCTATATTTATTTAGTATTCTTAAATTATATTTTAAGTTTTATTTTAATTATTTTATTGCTAATATATTTATGTTTTACTTTAAATGTATATTAATTTTTACATATTATGTTTATAAACATATAAAATTATAATATTAAAATAGAAGATATATCACTTATTACTATAATTTATTTTATAAAATAAAAAATAGAAGACAAATTTAATAAAAAAATAGAACAATGCAACAAAATAATTATTAAATTTGTTATTAATAAATATTACATTTAATAATTATAGGATGAACATTTTGTATCTATTATAAGTTGTAGGATGTTATGTAATGGTGAACAGATATGAGCAATATTGCAAAATACACATTTTTTATACTTCAAATTTGAGGTATTACCTTTGGAAAAAAAACACATGATACCTCAAATTTGAAGTACATGAAACCTCAAATTTGAGGTATTGTCTTTGGAGATGCTCTAGAGAAAATGAAGGTTGAGAGTTGTGCCTCCAGAAACATGAAATATGATAATAAAATATAGAGAAAATTAGTCAGAGTAACCCAACATTTTACGTTAATAACTTACTTGACCCTCGACTTCACCCATAACTATACTAACCCAACATTTTAGGTAAAAAATCCAAAATACTTAAATTTTTTAAAAATTTACAATTTTGCCATTTTGAATTATTTTATATCCAAAAATCATAATAATAAAATATCTAAACATAACCATTTATCTTATTTTGACATTAAAAAAAAAAAATGGGCTCGCCCTAATTCTTTCATACTCAAAAACCTAGACAAAGAAATCTCATTTTCGTCGGAGGTGGCGCCAGCTAACGCCGGTGAAAGCTTCTCTCTTATCTTGTTTTTCCTCCTTCCTTTTCTCCTTCGGTTTAGTGTTTGATTTTGTTTACGGTGGTGTT
>OVBE01015766.1:0-11290 GCA_900406425.1 Iberis pinnata | reverse complement strand
GTGATTAGGAATTGATAGTGTAGGGAAAACCACATTCTCACACTCCTCACAAAAATCTTATCTATCAGATGGTTAGATCATAAGTTTACTTCATATCTAAAAAATCCTTTTTCTACATCAACCACCTAATCTGACAACTAAAGTTTAATAAGAAATTAACCAAAAGATACCACATAACTCAAAAAAACATAAAACCACAAGCAAAAAGAGCAGAGAAGAGATTTGTACTCGCATTGAGCAAAACTACTATGACTAAGAAGATTGTGACACTAAAACAAATCTGGAACCAAGAGTCACTGATTCAATAATATATTATAAAGTCAGGAAATAGCTAAAGGAAAACTCAAAGAAACCATGATAGATGATGAATAATTTCTAAGTATTTATTCTGGAGCTTGCTTTGCTGCAGCAGCCCGATCTTCTTCTCCTTGTTCCTCCAAAGTTTTGAGCGACTTGAGGTAGGGATGATAGTAGCCAGAGTCATCATCCTCCATACACTTCTTAACTGCTCTGTCCATATCCATAAACTCTCTCATAGTTCCGTCTTCCACCCAACATTCAACCAAAGCTGTAATCAATTCTTTGCAAGGAACTTGGTTTATAAAGTAGTCGTTTATCTTCTCTCCTAGTTCTTCCTCCGACACATCTCCCACTTCTTTATCAGGCATGAACAAGGCGTGAGTTTCCCTCTCCAGCCGTTCTCTAGAAGCCTTTGATTCCGTTGCTTTTAACGATGACATTCTTTCCTTTAGAAAATCAAAATCATCATCAAAACCCTCCAGTGAAGACGGCCCGATACCCATTGTGATTGGTGAGAAAAACGATTTCGCTAGGGTTATTAATTTATACAGATACCACGCACAGATCCTTTGAGTGAAAAATACAGATACCAAATCAAAACATGAAAGAGGATTGATTCGCTCCAAGTAAATCGTTTTGCTCGTACGGTTTTCTACCGAGAAAGAGTCGAGAAAATTCACACTTTTAAGAAAATGGATAAAACGAGATAATAAGGCACATAATAAACACTTATAGGCCCATTAATAATATATAAGGCCCATTAATAATATATCAGGCCCATTATTTTTTGTTTTTTGTTTGTTCGTGAACAAGAGTGAGAGCTCTTGCTTAGACTTTTGTGGTTTATCATCTTGAACACAAATTCTGTTATTCTCGAAGTTGCAGACCCAAACCAGTAAGCTCTTTCACTTCATCTTCATCTTCATCTTCTTCCCAAAGTTCAATTAGGAGGAAA
This sequence comes from Iberis pinnata, assembly GCA_900406425.1. Classification (NCBI taxonomy): domain Eukaryota; kingdom Viridiplantae; phylum Streptophyta; class Magnoliopsida; order Brassicales; family Brassicaceae; genus Iberis; species Iberis pinnata. Next base: position 10,035 of record OVBE01015766.1, on the reverse strand, counting down.
TTTTATCCCTTTAGGTGTGTGGTTTTGCACAATGTATGAGTTACAATTTGGTGTAAATCTTTAGGATTCCGTTTTAGTTCAGTTTCCATTTTTCGTTTTGGCTATTGAACGTTTTCGTCGTATTGTGGTGTTATATGGGACTGTGTTGTTAATGCACATAAGATGTTTGTTAGATTGCCCACATGAGAATTTTGAAGTTGGAATCAGCTTTTTGGATAAAATAAATGACCTTTAAGACGCTTATCGTAGCTTCCCATTCCAAATTTAGTTTCGTAGTTTTCAAAGTATTTACTTGCATATGTTTGTTTACAGTTTACACTTTACAGTATAAAGTTAAGTAATTTACCTATTTGTTCTTCAGTTAACAGCCTATAAAGCTATTGCATATGAAACAGGAATGGCTCTTGCTTCAAGGAGTATCTTACCTATTTGTTCTAGAGCCTTTTTATCTCCCTTGCGTGTGGCTTCTTTACTTGTAATTCCTGAGAAATCCTCTTCCACTATCTTCCGAAAGGTCCGAGTTCATCACCATTTCTCCATTGGTGCAACTCCTTTGTTCTACTCTGTTAAATGCACAATTCAATCTACTTCTTCTCTTGAGACAGAAATTCAAGCTGTTTCTCTCCCTAATGTAGTTGATATACTCGAAGAAAGAGGACTCCTTGAATCAGTAACCAGTGAGAATCTCAGGTCTGCTTGTTCTTATCCTAATGTAGCTCCTCTTAAGGTATACTGCGGGTTTGATCCAACGGCTGAGAGTTTACACTTGGGTAATCTACTTGGTATCATTGTACTTTCTTGGTTCCAAAGGTGTGGACATCAAGCTGTTGGTTTAATTGGTGGTGCCACAGGACGAGTTGGTGACCCATCTGGTAAAAGCTTAAAAAGACCTGAGCTTGACTGGAGAAAAACATTGATGGGATTAAAAACATCATTGTCAAGATTCTGAAAGGCAATCTGACCTCTAATAGCTCGTATAAGATTCTGAATAACTATGACTGGTGGAAAGATGTGAAATTGCTCGACTTTCTAAAAGATGTTGGTAAATTTGCTAGGGTCGGTTCGATGATGGCTAAAGAGAATGTGAAAAAGAGATTGGAATCAGAGCAAGGTATGAGCTACACTGAATTCACCTATCAGTTGGATCAATGTTCAGATAGGTGGGAGTGATCAATGGGGAAACATAACTGCTGGAACTGATTTGATCAAGAAGAAGCTCCAAACCGAAGAAGCGGCTTATGGACTAACGTTTCCTCTCCTATTGAAGAATGATGGGACAAAATTCGGAAAATCAGAAGATGGAGCAATCTGGCTATCTCCTTCAATGTTATCGCAGTTTTATCAGTACTTCTTCTCAGTTCCAGACATTGATGTGATACGTTTCTTAAAGACTCTAACATTCCTGAGTTTAGATGAGATAAAGATCTTGGAAGATCAGATGAGGCAACCTGGTTATATCCCTAATACTGCGCAAATCAAACTCGCTGAAGAAGTAACTCGATTTGTACATGGAGAAGAAGGATTGAAGGAAGCCATTAAAGCAACAGAAGCTTTAAGACCAAGAGCTGACACAAAGCTTGATTGGAACTTAATAGAGAAGATTGCAGAGGATATAACTTCTTGCTTACTACCGATTGATCGAGTCTCAGATTGCTAGAAGACTGTTGAAGCAAGGTGGGATATATATATGAACAACGAGAGAGTTGATAATGAGAATAAGAAAGTTGAAGAAAAAGATATTGTTGAAGGGAAAGGTCTTGTTCTCTCTGCAGGCAAGAAGAATAAAGTGGTTGTTAGAATTTCTTGATTCTTTTTATATGTATAATAGATCTGTATTATTGATTACTATTGTTATAAACATTGAATCATCTTCATGTTCAGTGAGTTAATAAATCTTTGAACATGAAGATCACTTTTCTTGACTAAAAATTTGCAACTGAGACCAAAATTGAGCTAAAATCAAAAGATGGAAACTAGCTGTGGTTCAGTTTTTTCGGATTTTTTTTACCGAACCGAGTCGAACAAAAGTTACATACGGTTTGACATTTGGTTAGTTCGATTCGGTTTTTCATTGTTGAAGTTTGGTTTTTTCGGTTTGAAAATTTTAATTTCGGTTTTTACGGTTTTTTCGTTTTATTCGGTTAATTTTAGCAAGTTCCGTTCGGTTAATTTAATACAAAAGAATTGTTGCCAAACCGAACTGAACCAAAAACCGAATTAAAATAAAAATTGTGCCGAATTGAACCGAACTAGCCAAATAAACCAAACTGAACTAAATTCGGTTCAGTTCGGTTTAAATCTCCACCCCTAGATGAAACCGAACAATGACTAATTGTAAACTGATTCACTTTTGAAATCTATAAGAAAACAATGAATCTTAGACTGAACACCTTGAAGGCTTACAGTTATTGGAGAATAGTTGTGTAAAAAAGATAAATATTGGATCAGACTCTATGCTGCAACAAGCAAGTTACCATCTTCAGTTACATTGGCTTCAGATTCCATCTCTTTAACAGCTCTTATAAGCGCCTGAGTATTCGCATTCAAGTGCAAGCCCTTCTGCTTCATTTCCTCAAATAACATCTCTGCTTTTTCCCAATCCAAAGCTTTGAGACAGAATAATTATATCAGCTTATTGTATTCATCAGCATTAGGTTGCACACCGAAACTATCCATTTCTTTTAAAAGTTCTAGAGCTTGATCATATTCTTCAATCTTACAATATCCTCGGATCAATGTGTGATATGTGATATGTGACAGGACTAAGGTTCTTATGTTTCTTTTTCGCCTCTTCGAGAATCTCTTGAGCTTCTTTCATTAGCCCTCCTTTAGCATAACCGCTAATGATGACAGTGTATGTGTACACATCTGGTTTCAAACCTCTACTTTCCATCAACTTCAAGACCTCTTTTGCTTCATCAAGATCTCCAGTTTTCGAACAAGCATGAAAATCAAATTGAAAACCGCATTACCAGGAGCAGGGCCTTTAGAAATCATATCCAAAAGTAAAGCTTTAATGTCTTTAACATTTTTCATCATCCATAAACTACGAATAACATCAGAAAACGGTTTGATCCCATGTCGTCTAGCTTCTCCAGATAAATCACTTAACAACTCAGTTACTTTCAAATCAGTTTACACTGCAACTTTAACATGTTTGACAGTTTGTGTTACACAAACAGAGGCTGTAGATGAAGGAAATAGGCCATCATCTAATGTTTGAGATTGTTTCTGAACAGTAGATAGCTAGAATTTAACGGTGTTAATAAATAATTAACAGTTGACTTTTTTTTTAGATGTAAATTTGTTCGGTCAAATATTAGTTCAGATTTAAAACGACATAAGATGAAAAATATAAGATTAAAATGGTTTAGTAAATAATTGAGGTTTGTAATGGCCTAAATTCGAAAGTTGAGAATTTTTTTGACATTATTCCCTAAAAACTAACATATGTTCGAAAGATAAAAACTAATATTCGGTGTATCATTTTGGACTTTAATATTTTATCGGTTTAAAATCAAACATCCAAACAGATAAAATATTGTAAGGAAAAAAAAAAACATGAGGATCTCTGACATTTTTATGTAGAGAGATTGTTACACTTTATTTTACCAGCAAAGCAATGATGGTAAATTACTAAGTTTACAAATAAGAAAACACACACAAAATTAATGAATCCATCATTATCTTCTGCAATTGGGCTCGTTCCATCCATGTGAAGCAACAATGATGATTTCAGCTGAAGATATATAATTAACCAACCAGTTACTACTTAGCTTTTCTACAGATACTCAAAAGGCTGAATCAATCTTTGGAACGAGAGGAAAAAAACAGTTGGGTGTTAACCTGATTCTGTCACGTATTACATCAGCATCTGAAACTCGGTAAGCCAGCTTGGTCACCTCATACATAATGGCATATGATAAATCATCTAAGCAATCAGCCTGAAAACAATACCTTACAATATGTTAAAACAGTACTGATTATAACAAGATATTCAACAAAGAGTTATGTTATTCTGGGTTGGACCTTAGCAACTGCATAAACACCGAAAAGTTCAGTATCCTTGTAGTTGGTGTTGAATGCCATTATGCTTTCTGCTATCTCATTAATGGCAACCCTCTGAGTTAAGTCAGAACTGCACATAGATATATCACATATTTCATCAACACATTGTAAAAGACATTTTACTTGAATCCATTACATGAAATATTAGCAAGAGAGCAAACTAACCCCATGTGTTTGCCTCCACCAACGTTTTTGTTACAAGAACCCAACATAGTTTGCATAACCATAAGAGCAACAGAATCTGGGTCTGTCCAAGATGCTCCCTCAAAGGCAACAGAAAATTGGGCAAGGGGTAGATCATCATCAATCATTCGGACCTGACAAGAATTCAAAGGAGAAAAACATTTCAAGAAAGAAGAAAGAAGAGATACTGCATAAAAGTTAACGAAATCAATCATGTAGGTTGTGAATTTACCTCAGAACCAGTAAAACTAGCAGGTTCTTTGGCAACCAGTTGTGAAGTAGTTATCGGATCAGATGACAACTTAGTAAATAACTTCTTCACTTGCTCAACAACTTCCTCATGTTTCACAGCTCCAGCAGCAGCTATTACCTTTAAGTGTTTGAAATGAGCAACCATAAATACATTGATTACAGGAAATGACAAGGATCCAACCAAAAGTTATAACATCCTAGAAGCTGTGTAGTGAGTCTTAATGTAATTCTGGAGATCCTCTCTGGTGATTGACTTGACATTCTGAGCAGGTCTGTAGCATGCAAATGGTCAAGAACCACTTCATTGGTTTGTCCCTCAATCTACAACACCATTTAATAATAAATACAGCTTAGCTTGTTTAACTCTAACCAGGTGAAGAAACAGATATATCTAACAAACACATTAGCCATAAAGCATAGCAACAAACACTTTAACATCCTCTAATGAATCAAACACAAGAAACTCTAATCACACAAGAGAAGCTATCAATGAAATTAAAGGATACAATCAAAGAGGGTTTTTTTATACCAATGGAGGAGCATTTGTTGGCACATTGAAGAGTAACAACAGCGGTTAAGATGAAGACAGAAGGTAACAAAAAAAGCAAGGATTAAGATAGTATGAAAGAGAGTTCGATAAGAAACGTGACGAGCTGCGACTTTGATCTTCATCAAATCAATAAACTAATTGCTGCTCGATATCGTAATGCTTCTCATGCTAGGCGATATGTGAAGCTGCATCTTTTATCATACAGGTTATTAAACATCACCTCCTGATCTCGATTCCTTCGTCTCTTGATCCCGATTGCTTCTCGATACTCGCTTCGATTCCCGTCGTCTGATTTAAGCTAAATTCGATACGAGAGAATACAAATGGATTTTCCTCGAATTAGAGTTTGATTCTCACGGATCAAAGACGAATCAATGAGCTGAGAGTAGAAAAAATCAAATACTTTTCTCTGCCAGGTGAATTTTTCCGGTGGATCTAAGTGTCAGAACAGTGAAGCCTCTTCCTCCTCATCCTCTGAAAGAGTTGTTTCTGCCAAATCCTCTGCCCCTAGTTCCAAAGTACTGTTGTGGGTTTCCAGCTCTCACAGTGTTAAAAGCAAGATGAGGTGAAACAGTTTCTGTGTTATATGCCTGTATTCTGTTGTCATAGTTGATAGAGTTTAGGAATGACATCTTTAAAGGTGGGTCTTGGCAAGTTGTTCATTGAACTTTTTCTACTTTTGTTTTAATAGGTTCATATTCCCTGTTTAAGCTATGTAGAGTAGAAAGATCTTCATGTTCTCATTAACTGGACTACCAATAAAAGACAGTTGGTCATAAAGTGCCTTCACTTTCTGTAAATAGTCTGTCATGGAATTGTCCGCTTTTGAGTTGTTTGCAGTTTTCTTTGAAACTCAAACAGTTTTGAGGAAGACCGTGTTGAAATGTCTTACCAGTGTGTTCCATACATCTTGAAAGGTGATGCAGCCTACTACCACACTTAGAATGTCTACAGAGAATGAACCCAGTAACCAGGCCTTCACTACTTGGTCTCCTTTTTGCCATTCCAAGTAGTTTAGGTTTGGAGCAGGTCTGTCTCCAGTTGGACCTGGAACTTGCAGCATCTCTGAAGGCGCAACAAAGGTTCCATTGATGAAACCCAGAAGTCCCTGACCTAGCAGAAAGGACTCAAACTGGTTTTTCCACAGAATGTAGTTACGCTCTGTGAGTTTGATTGTAACACAATTAGAAATGTTTAGAGTAGGGTAAGCTTGATGTTCCATGGCTATATCCATAACTCTGATACCATGAAAGCAGAATCAAAGAATGGAAAAGAGAAGAACTTTAACTTTCATTTTATTTCAAGCTTAGAAACCATTACAATCCGAGAATGCTCTTTATATAGTAGAGCACACTATTTGCCCTATTACACATGTTTAATCTCTATTCATCAGCTAATGATTGAAATCTGTTTTGTAGGAAAATTGACAGATGTGTGATTTGATTCCTTTTGCTTTTTGGATGGTTTTGTCTTCATCTCTAACGTCTCCTCTGTTTTTGTTGTTGCAGGTTGAAAGCAGAGTGTTGCAGGTTCTTCGAGTGGGCTTGTTGTTGGGTTGGTTGCATTGGGCATTGGATTTGAGGCCCACTACAAAAGAAGAATCTTTGGTGGAAGACTCTTTCTCATTTGGAGGCTTTACTGTTCTGACAATGTGCTGATTAAGGACAAGGTCTCACAGAGACTGTTCAGCCTGGGAAGAAGCCTTGATGATGGTCTGTACGTGCTAGAAGATACTCCACCACAAGCTTATTTCTCATCCAGACAGATTACTACAAGTGGAGACATCTGGCACAGAAGACTAGGTCATCCTAATGATCTAATCCTCCAGCAGTTAGCAGCAAATAAGCTTATCTCAGTCCATAAGGAGTCACCTATTATGTGTGAGGCCTGTAGACTAGGCAAGAGTAGCAAGTTACCTTTCTTTTCTTCAATGTTTTCTGCTTCCAAACCTTTAGAAAGAATACATTGTTTTATCAATGCAAGGCTTTAAGTTTTATGTCATTTTCATTGATCGTTGGTCAAGATTTTGCTGGCTCTATCCCTTGAAATCAAAGTTAGATTTCTTCACTACGTTATGTATGTTTCAGAAACTTGTAGAAAACCAGTTAGACACCAAAATCAAAGTGTTTCAGAGTGATGGTAGAGGTGAATTCATTAGCAACCAGTTCCTCACACACCTCTCTAATAATGGCATAAAACACCAAATCTCTTGCCCACACACTCCCCAGCAAAATGGTCTAGCAGAGAGAAAACACAGGCACATCATGACTCTCCATGATGTTTGACAGTAAGATGCCCCAAAGGTACTGGGTTGAAGCATTCTTCACTGCCAACTTCCTAATCAATCTTCTACTTACCTCTACTCTAGATGGAAACTGTAGCCCCTATGAGAAACTGAATGGCAAGCCTCCTGTATACTCAGCCTTAAGGTCCTTTGGCTGCACTTGCTATCCTACACTCAGAGGCTATGCCACACACAAATTTGAACCTAGATCACTTCCTTGTGTCTTCTTGGGATACAATGACAAATATAAATGCTACAAATGCTTGTATCCACCTACCAAAAGACATCATTTGCCTCGGTTAAAGATATTTATCGATATTATACGACTAAGTTATGTTTACACGGCTAAGTTATTGTTCATCATTCGGCCGAGTTATTATTATTGTCTTATACAGTTATTAAACGAAACGGCTAAGTTATATTTATTGAATACTTGAGTTATATAATTTAAAATACACGACACGGCTGAGTTACATCAAGCTGATTCTAATTTTTTAACATTTTTTTGCTGAGAACTTTCATTAAGAAACACTAATGGAGCTGGTCAGGTAAGAAAACCAGAAGTGCTGATGGTAACAGACTAACAGTGCTTTCTTAAACCCTAAATCAGTCGTAACTTACTCATAGCACAGTAAAAATCATAACTTAGTCATATTGTCTATAACATAACTCTGACATAAGCATAAAAACCCAGTTGTTTATTTAGATAACTCAGATATCATGAAAACACATTAACTCAGATATTAGTCCTGTATAATACGGATAAGTATTGCTGGTTCTAATATCGAGAAATTTTCATAACCGAGATCAAACTGATAGGGTTTGCGACTTTATGTTACCTCTAGTAGAGTTTGCTTGTAAAAGTCACTAATCTGTACATGAGTAAATGTTTGATTGACGTTTTGTCATTTAGAATTTTTAAGTTTATTAAAGGGAACTCTTTATTAAATAAAAAAGGGTTTTTAAAAAAATTCATTACGATTTCAATTACCGAGGTAAGAATAACTCAGCCCTTATCAAGTTATCGACTTAAGGATAACTCCGTCCTTCTTACATTTCAGACGTACAAATACCTCAGCCCTTATTAAGTTACTGAGTTAATAATAACTCAGCTCTTGAGAATAACAAATATATTAGCCCTTAATTTATTTCTGAACTAACAATCTTACTTAGAATTGATAATTTCAGTACTTTTATGAAAACTCTTAATCTCTATAACGACGAAGATAACTCAGTCGGCGTAACACAAACATTAATATCAATAAAAATAACGATAAATCCTCAGCCGAATGATAAACAACAATTTAGTTGTTTCATATATTAGCTGTGTAAACATAACGAAAATAAGTGATTTTTTTTTAAAAAAAATCAGCAATACAATAAGTAATTATGTAAGAGCTTCTTAAGTGGTTCTAGAGTAGGAAGTTGAACTTTAATTGTCGTCTCTCCTTGCCCTTTTAGATGATGTGCATCATAATTAAGTGACCAACCTTAGTTTCCGCGTATGCTGTCCAACGCATTCCTCAATTATTTGAGGATGGAACAAATTTAGGTTCCGCATCTGCTATTCAATGCGTTCTTCAATTGATTGTGTAATGACCACCTCTAAGGATCAAGAAAGACACATTTATGTTGAGAGTAGAATTCACCGCGCCGTCTAACTAACAATGACATAATCACTTGAACATGCTGTTTATTTTAACAAGATAGAGAAATGTAAGTTAAGAAATCCAAGAAGTAACCAAAATAAAATATGGAAAAAATATTACTTGTGTATCCATTTTTGGCTTTGAGAAATTTCAAGAAAAAAAGGAATTTCTAACCATGTATCCTGTGAAAATTGTATATGCCCTGCGATATGTAAACTTACATGTCAGGTTTGTTTGCGAGAAAATTTTCGAATAATTGGAAATCGGATTCGTCTCCGAGATTAATTGGATTGTAAATTTCTTGTTCAATGACCAACTTTAGTTTCCCCATCAGCTGTCCAATGCATTCTTTAATTTCTTTAATTGCTTGTTGAGTGACCAACTTTAGTTCCCGCGTCCAGTAATGTTCAATGCATTGGTTAACTTTAACTTTTTGTTGAATGACCACCTCTAGTTTCCGCATCAGTCCAATGCATTCTTGCATGCATATTGTTTGTGAAGAATATCGAAATCGAATGAGATAGATTGCATGCGTACTGTTTGTGAGGAATATCGAAAGCTAACGCTTTCGATAAAGATGAGAGAAAGGGGAAAAAAAGAGAACCTCTGTAATTGAGAGATAGATTGAGAAGTTGTGAGCAAATAAAGAGAGAAACAGATAAATAAATAGAGAGATAGTTGTCGCTTTAAAATCCCATAATTTTAATTTTTAATATAAATCGAAGAGTCTCGATTTTTCGTATTCTCGCATCTTCAATTTTTTTGAGACGTCCGTAAAGTAATAAGAGTGGGCATAATGTTAACCCATTTAGGGTTTATTGTTTATTGTTTACTACGAAATAGTAGTATATAAGTGAGTTAAGACTCTTACTTAATATCCACCATTAGATTAAAAAGATCAAAAAGTAATCATTGCCTTTGTGGATTGACCAATAAGAAATTTGTAGTATTTAAATGTATTTTTAGAATTTTATGATTTGAAAATTGATTAGTTTGGTTTAGAGTTAAAAACTTTTAGACATAAAAATTGATTTATAAAACATAGTTTT
>OVBE01015765.1:0-11291 GCA_900406425.1 Iberis pinnata | reverse complement strand
GCTAAAAAGTGATAAAAAATGTTATGTACAAACCATGAAATTCAAGTGTTATCAGTAAGACTGAACAAAAAGATTATTTATCACCGATTTTCAGAAATAATGGTAATTAAAACTTAAGTAAATAAAAAACTAAGACGTTAGGCATTAGAGAATTCCACATGTATTCAAGTTTAGAAGCCAAGGTTAACATGCAGGATTTTCTTTGAAAATAGTTTTCAACATAAAAGAAATAAATAGATTAATCTTCTCTCAGAGTATTACACCCTATGTTTGAATTATCATAAACAAACTCTCATTGTATCAAGCTAACTCGACCATGAGTTAATGTTCAGATTCAATAATTTCATAGACATTCGAGATAATACTCTCGCAAGAGAGAATATTTACTCATCTAGACTATATCAAATCTCTAAACCAAATATCTTTGCATTTATCAATTTAATATCAATAAATTAGTTGCTACTCTAATTCATGCTTTAAGAACAAGCCTAGACTAAAGACCTAACAAATCAAACCCATATGTAGAACCCTAACTATCAAATATGGTTTTCGAGGGAAACCCTAAAACATAATTGGGGAACTACTTAGACATGAAAATGGAAAAAAATAAGTATAATTGTAGAGAGCATAACTTAAATCAATAAACAAATAACAAAATTGTAGCTGAGTTCATAATTCTTCTCTAAAATACAAGGTTCGAAATTCGTCTCTCTGTAAAAGCTCTGAGAATCTAAAAGGGCGTAAAAAGAAAATATAGCCTAAGGCTTTTATAGTTCAAAAGAAATAAAATAAAATTAGAAAGCTTAATAAGTCTTGAGGGAAATTCCGTAATTTTGACAAATCTTCCATTCATTCTCGGCCACAAAGAACGATCGACCTGTAAAGGGATCAATCGTTCTGTCTTCTTGGAGATCGACCATATCAGATTGGGAACAATCGTTCTATTGTCACGTAGAATTCCAAGGGCTTTGGAACGATCGGTCCCTATAGGGATCGATCGGTCTCTTCTCACGTATTGCATGGATCAATTGGTCTTCTTGTAGAACGATCCCTATGTCTTCATACTTGGCCATTTTGCACCTGAAACATTATGAAATCCATCTTTTTTTTCCAGAACGACCCAAACACCTACAATCCTGAAAATATACCAAAACTACAAGGAAAAAACTCGGATAATGCCAATAGAAAGTATAAATATCCACTATAAAACATTAAAAGAGAGTAATATCAATTTCCTTCTAAGTTTCTATGGAACTGACCCCTTTTGTGTTACTGTGGTTTATCCTGTAGTTGGATTCATATATGTAGATTAAAATAAAGTGTATCATCAAGTGGGACGAGTGATACATTGATCGTCTCCCATTCAAACCTCACAACACTCGATTTTATGGGTAAAATTTCTGAACTTTTGAAAGGGTTTGTCTCGACAGCACTTTATGATGTGAATCTAAGGAGCAACAATCAAGGAACTAAAGAGACAATGCTTGAAGCTGAGGATGCATTGCTTGAACCAGAGGATGTTGTGGAGATTGAACAAGGACCAATGACAAGAGCTAGGACCAAAAAGCTTGCTAGAGCTATCTCATTACTTTTGAGTCATTCTTAGAACCCTTCCATTGACTATGGTTTGGATGTGATACACACAACTATCCTATGCATCCAAACCAATGTTCAACAATTGGGTTAGTGTTTCCAATTCTATTCTTTTTCCCATACTTGGTTTTGTCCCAATGCGTTTTTCAAGTTTTGTTTTTAATGAGGCAATTGGTTCACTACGTAATTGCTCAATTGTTTGATCATGAAGACAGACAAAGACAGCTAAAGAGAGTCTTTTCTTTTAAATTCAAATATGTCAAACTTGTGCTTTTAATATCTTGTCTTTAAGAGGTTTAGAAGTCTAAAATTCATTTCTTAGTCTTTATATGTAAGAACCACACAACTTTTATAATCAAGCAAGTTTTAGAAAAAGGAGTGATTCTTTAATTTTCTGAGTGATTCAGATTCTGCTAAGGAGTGATTCCAAAGCAAACCCCTTGTAGAGCGATTCTCAAGGTTTATCTGGTTCTTGGATGTAATATCCTTGAATCCTCTATCCAAACTACAAAAGATCTCCATCCCTTTGTTGTTATCACGTCCATAATCATCTACCTTCACTCCATCAATCCACCAGCCACTGTTTCGGATCAGAACAACCTAAACTCCACCTTCAAAGCATCGATCATCAAAGGAGGATCATATCACTATAGCTCGTAACGTCTACTACGAATCAAAGGGTTTACAAGCTGTGTGATGTAATCTTGATCAGTTCTTGTTGCATTTACAATAGCAAAAAATATGCAAATATAAAGGAAGAAGAATTATTCAAAAAAAAAAAAAAAAAACTTTACAATCCTTTGTTTCTTTGAAGGCTCGTTTTAACGAAGTTCATGGCCCTTGATACGCACCAGACCCACTAACCTCCTTTATCCTCTTCGGTCCTTGAAAGCCCAGTCTTCACAAAAAAAACCCAACTAGCTAACCCGATTTAAACGGGAACTACCGACATTTACTCTTACATAGTGGTTCATTGCAACGTCACTTATGGATATAAAAGCTTGTGAAATATAAAATTTATTACATCCCTGTTTTTTTTTTCCTGTCAACAATACAATACTATAATTTAAACATGATCTAACATCTAAGCTCCAGAAAATTCTACCACTAAATTATTAAGTGATCGGCCTAACAAAACTGTTATTAACACGAATTCACGGACAATGCTATACACGATGTGCCGTTTCAAACTCAAACTCACAAAAATATTAAAAACAATATAAACTATCATAGGTCAAAAATTAACAAGAACAAACATTATTAGACTAATAACTACATAAACTATTATAAGTGTTAATTTAAAACGATGAATAATGTGCCGATTTTATATAAATTTTATTTTGATTCGCTTTTTAAAAATTCAATGGTACTATACATTATACGATAATAATTAGTTATATATAAAAATTATTATGATGTATAATCATATATTTTAAATAATATAGTAAATATATTTTATTATAATATACAATTAGCAACATAGATTATATAATTTTATTTTTATATATATCAATTTGTCTAAAAATTTTTGTAGTCATAAATAAAATATATATTTTATAATATCTTTTTACCACCATATTCTAACATATATTTTCAAGATAAATATTTTTTAGCATAGAGCGTGACGCATCATTTGAGTATTTACATATAGTTGAGGATATCAAGATCTAAAATAATACCTTCCAGAACCATTTTAATTATCCAATCTCTTATATATTAAATGGAATTTTTTTTTTAAATAAACCATTTTCGGGTAAATTACATAAATTAAATGAACAAACAAAAAATTTTCATTAAAGATAAAGAAGAAAAATATCAGTTGTGTTAAAAAAAACTCCCTCTTGTGGGCTTAGGTCTCTCTAATTGAGAAAGAATCTTCCATTCCCTCTTTCTAATTAAAGTTTTGGTATTCTGTGGCTCTAATTCCTCAAAATAGCATCCTGGAACAGTAATTTCTCCTACTTTTCCCTGCTTCTTTTGGATCTCTAAGATCATCCTTCATACTAACCTAATCTTCTTTCCACTAATCTAATCCTTGTATTCTCTTGATCAAAATGGCTACTAATCTTGATTACAATCTTGAGGCCCTTACTCTCGAGGAAGTGGATGTGCCTTATGCCTTTCCCAATCAACCTGATTATAGTTCGAGTGAAAGAAACGAGCTAAGCGTGCTAGGTGTTCTCCTCAACCCTCCTTGTCAAAAAATGTCAAGTTTCATCAGAGACATGCCAAGAAAATGGCAGCTCTATGAAAGAGTCAGAGGAGTTGTTCTATCTCAATCGAAGTTCCAGTTCATCTTCAAATACCAACATTATCTTGATATGGTTCTTACCAAAGGTGTACAAACGTACAATCTGTGGCCCTTTGTTATAGAAAAATGGAGCGCTAATCCTCCTACAGATTACCTCCAAACACTACAACTCTGGGTCCAAATGCGGAATGTTCCAGTTGATAACTACACAGAGCGTGCTCTTATGGAGTTAGGGGATTTTGCTGGACCAGTTGTTGAAGTGGCCTTTGATCCAGAGAAACCGCAAATCAATGACTTTGTTAGGGTCAAAATAAAATTCAACATAGCAAACTCACTCAGACGCTCCAAACAACTACTCTTACCCTCTGGTGAAGTAATAAAAATTCTCTATGATTATGAAAAGATTCAAAAACGTTGCTATGCCTGCCAACATCTCACACATAAGAAACCAGCCTGTCCATACCTGAAAGCGCATATGGAAGCCTCCCACTCCAACTCAACTCACAAGCCAGCAGAGGGATCCCGTGAAGCTCACTCAACTAGTGCAGAACCTAAATCTTTAAAGGAAAATGACCCTCTATTTGGTGTCCTTAAACCCTCGCAGGTAGGCATCAACCCTGCAATAGGTAGACCTAAGATTGCCCCTGAGGTCCTAGCTGAAATGCGTCTTTACCTCCTCACAGCCAATGGAACAGAGAGAACCATCCGAGAAGAAAGAGTCAAGGCTTCAGTGAATGATTTAGACAAGGATCCTATAAAGAAGAAAGTCATTCTAGGCCTTGAACCAAGGCCAAAGGTTACTCAGGAACTAAATAAAGGCAAATGGCATATTTTTGACTTTGAAAACTCTACTGAGTATACCCAGTCTGCACCAAATACTCAACCTCCTCTCAAGCTTTTATCTGATTCCTTTAAGGCTGGAAGATCAGCCTCGACTGGTAACTGCATAGAGGAAAGCAAGCTTATCATGGAATCTGAATCTAGTCAACCTAGTAAAGGAATTGAAGCTAGTTCAACGGATATATGGTCTAGAATATCTATTCCTGGACCATCCGGGACTAAGATTCAAAGAAGCAAGCAGAGAAGACGCCCTCTCAAGAAGTTCAGAAGATCACCACATCATGGTTCCCCTATGATCATGAAATGTCACAGCAGGAATCAGGCTCACCAAGATAAATCTTCTGGGAAACGCAAAGCTGAAGAGCAAGAAGGAAGCAGAGCCAAATGAGCCAACCAGTCCCCTATTCCAGAGACAGCCTCAAAGGAGAGGCTGTCCTATAAGTAATGAGCATATTCTGTTGGAATTGCTTGGGGGGCTACCTTGACCTGACAATTCCAAGGCTCAAGGAAATATGTCAAAAGTATTTCCCTGAGATTTTAATACTTATGGAATCAATGAATAAAAGAGATGTTTTAGTTGACTTACAAGTATGGTTGGGGTATGATCAAGTTTTTACTGTGAACCCCATAGGTAAATGTGGAGGATTAGCAATATTTTGGAAGTCTGGTGTCAATGTAAATATTCGGTATTCAAGTAAGAACATTATAGATTCTGAAATCTTTTGGAATGGTGTTAAGTTTCACTTAACATGTGTGTATGGTAGTCCCCATTTGAAATTTAAGGAGGCAATTTGGGAAAGGCTAATCAGAATTGGCAGACAAAGATACTCCCCTTGGTGTGTCATAGGAGACTTCAATGAAATAAGAGACAATTCTGAGAAAATTGGAGGCCCTGCTAGACCTTTCAAATCATTCCAACCCTTCAACTCCATGATCAAAACTTGTCACTTATCAGAATTAAACAGTTATGGTAACCAATTTACTTGGAAAGGTAAAAGAGGTGACTTATGGATTCAATCCAAATTGGATAGATGCTTTGGCAATTCAAGTTGGTTTCATGAATTCCCTGCTAGTAACCAAGCCTTTCTTGAACTAAGAGGGTCTGACCATCGGCCTATACTAGTTAGGATCAATGCTAACCAAGATACCTATAGAGGATCCTTCAAGCTAGACAGTAGGATTTTGCACTACCATGAAGTAGCTTCAGCAATTAAGAGAGTCTGGCAGTCCAACAGCTATCCTTCCTCTTATTCAGTTGCAGATAAACTCAGCCTCTCTAGGAAATCTCTGAGCAAGTGGGGGAAGAAACTGAAACTCAATTCTGGTGTTAAACTCCATGACCTGCATTGGCAACTGGAAAAGGAATACTCCAAAGACTCCCCCTGTGTCCATAGACTTAGGCAGTTGAAATATGAGGTGTGCTTGGCTAATAAAGAAGAGGAGTTGTTTTGGCGTCAAAGAAGCAGGGAAAAATGGTTAAAGAATGGAGACTGCAATTCAAAATATTTTCATGCCACAGTGAAAGTCAATAGAGCAAAAAAGAAGATCCTCAAATTAAAAGACTCTCATGGTCATATTCAGGAAACTGAAGCCTCCATTGGATCAATTGCTGTTGAATATTTTACTCATCTATTCTCAGCTCCAGAAACAGAAGATATGGGGAACATTTTTGAACAACTCAATCCTAAAGTTAATGAGAACATGAATGAAGATCTGACCAGGCCTATAACCAATGAAGAAATAAAAAATGCAGTATTCTCAATCAATTCTAGAAGTGCCCCGGGTCCAGATGGCTTCACAGGGTTATTCTTTCAAAAATACTGGTCTATCATAGGTCCTCAAGTGAGTTCTGAAGTGAAACAATTCTTTTCATCTTCCTCTATGCCAGTGGAATGGAACCAAACTCACATTTGCCTTATACCAAAGAAACCAGACCCTTTATCCATGTCAGATCTGAGACCAATCAGCCTCTGCTCAGTACTCCACAAAGTCATAGCTAAGATTATGGTTAAAAGACTTCAACCAATAATGCCTCAGTTAATCTCTCCTTCCCAATCTGCTTTTGTCTCGGACAGGATGATAACAGATAACATCACCATTGCTCATGAAGTACTTCACCTCTTAAGAATTCACCCTACATTCTCCTCTCAATTCATGGCCCTAAAAATTGATATGTCCAAGGCATATGATCGAATCAATTGGGACTATCTCTTGAAGATTCTACAGGCTCTAGGATTCAATGACAGATGGATCTCCTGGATCAGAGCCTGCATAACCTCTGTCTCCTTCTCAGTTTTAGTAAACAACTCCCCACATGGAATGATCTTACCTAAGAGAGGCTTAAGGCAAGGAGACCCCCTGTCTCCTTTCCTCTTTGTGCTTTGTACAGAAGGCCTGGTACATAGCCTTCAAAGAGCAGAAAACTCTGGTGCATTGATTGGGATGAAAGTAACCACTGAAGGACCATCAGTTTCTCATCTCCTTTTTGCTGATGACTCCTTCTTTGTTTGTCCAGCATCTCTCCAACAATGGCTGAACCTAAAGCACATATTAGACATGTATTGTAAGTCTGCAGGACAAGAGATCAACTTCCAAAAATCTGCTATTACATTTGGAGATAATGTTTCAGCAAAAGTTAAAGTCTCTATCAAAGAAGCATCTAACATCCAGAATGAAGGGGGTGTTGGAACTTACCTTGGCCTTCCAGAATGTTTCTCCCAATCCAAAGTCCAACTGCTGTCATTCATATCTTCAAGGTTGAAATCCAAAGTTACATCCTAGTCTTCTCAATCTTTATCTCTGGGAGGGAAGGAAGTCATGATAAAGGCCATTGGAATTGCCCTTCCTGTCTATGCCATGGGAGTTTTTAAACTACCTCTTACCACCTGCAATAACATCTCAAGTGCCTTAGCAGCCTATTGGTGGAATTCAGGGACTCAAAAGAAAAAGATTCACTGGTTAAAGTGGGATAAAATGTGTTTATCCAAAGAAGTTGGAGGGCTAGGTTTCAAGGATATTCACAGCTTCAATCAGGCTCTACTAGCCAAACAAAGCTGGAGAATTATTCATCAACCTGAAGCCTTAATGGTGCAGTTTTTAAAAAGCATTTACTTCCCTAACTCAGAGTTTCTTAATGCCAAGCTAGGTGATAGGCCATCCTATGCCTGGAAAAGCATATGTTTTGGCAGAGAATTAATCCAAAAAGGCATCCAAAGGTCAGTTGGCAATGGATCCTCAATCAATGTCTGGGAAGATAATTGGATAAATGACTCCCCTGTGAGACTCCCACTTCTTAAACACTTCACTGTTAATCTTGACCTAAAGGTGGCTGACCTTATTGATCAAGCCAGAAGGACATGGAATACTCCTATGCTCAACTACATGTTCCAACAGAGAGATGTGGACATCATTTGCAGAACCAAACCAGTTGTCTCTAAATGTGATTCATGGACCTGGAAATTCAATAGAAGTGGTGCATACTCAGTTAAATCAGGCTACTGGCTTGCCTCTCACACCAACCTGGACTCAATCTATGAAGAAGCTATGCAACAACCTTCTACCAATGAGCTAAAATCAACAGTGTGGAGAATTAAAGGTCCAAATAAGATAAAAGCGTTTATGTGGAAAGCCTTATCTAATGCAGTTCCTGTAGCGTCTTTTATAAAGAGAAGAGGAATTAGAATTGATGAAGAATGTCAAACCTGTGGCATGGGAACAGAAACAATTAACCACACTCTCTTTTCATGCCCCCTTGCAAGACAAGTATGGGCTCTTTTACCTATCCCTCATCCAGAAGGTAGTTTTGAACCTCACTCAATTCATTGCAACCTTCATTACTTGCTATCCCTTTATCAGAGACGAGACTTTAAAGAACTTGGTATGTTCTGCTTCCCCTGGCTTCTATGGTTTATCTGGAAAAACCGAAATAGCATCCTCTTTGATAGCCTCAGGTTTTCTCCTCAAGAAATTGTGATTAAAGCTGTTAAAGAATCAGAGGATTGGTTCAAAGCTCAAGCGTTTGAGGAGGAAAGAATGCCCTCCCATGATTCAGAACCTTTACCTATGAAAAAATGGTCCAGACCCCCCGATCCCTGGCTGAAATGCAACATTGCTGGGTCATGGGACAAATCAAAGCTTCGAGCTGGTGGTACGTGGGTGGTTAGAGACTGCTATGGAAAGGTTCTGTTTCATAGTAGACGAGCCTTTCCTGGTTTTATCTCCAAAGAAGATGCGTCTCTGTGTGTTCTCTGCTGGGCCATTTAGGACATGGCAGATCTTCATCTTAACCACATTATCTTTGAGAGTGTTTCGAAGAAATTTTTTGGTTCAATCCTAGAACCAAGTAAATGGCCTGCCTTCCTCTTCCAGGCCCAAGAGTTGTTGCTTTCTCTGCAGCCTTTAACTTTTTGGAGATTAAGTGTGGTGCCATCCTCTGCCAATCGAGGAGCTGGTTTGATTTCGGACAGTGTGACAAGGCAAGGGAGATCGCAATCTTATTTGGCACAAGGTGCTCCTTCTTGGCTACTATCCCTTTTCCGATCTGAAAGCTTTTCCTCTGCTTAATTATCTGTTTTTTTTTCTGAGTTTCCTCTGTTTTTTTCCCCTTTTCTTGCCTGGACTTGGTTATTTCTGGCTAACATTTGATGTTAAGGGGTCCCCCTTTTATATAAAGACAATAGTTGACAAAAAAAAGATAAAGAAGAAAAATAAATAAATGTACAACCCTTGTTGTCAAACAAAATTTAAAATATCTCTTACTACATATATATAATACTATAAATATGAAAATAAATAAAAAAGAAACTCTGCATAAACTACTTATTTTACTTTTTAAAAATAAATAACTTATTGAAAAGAATATATGATTTAAATTATATATATATATATATATATTCTCACCAATTAACTTAAAATTATTTTTAGAATAAAATTTAAATTATATATATGTATATACTCTCACCAAATAATATGTATATATATGTATATATTTACTATGAAATAGAATTATTAAATTGATACTTTATGTTCACTATTTATTTTAGATTTAATTATATTTTGGAAATAAATATATTAAATACTATATTGTACTAAAATATATAGTTAGTATGCTATAATTTTATTTCAATATTTCATAACTTAATTTTTTTACCTAATAAATATTGTATATATAATTAAATATACATCTTACGTAACATTATAAAATCAAATTAATCTCGCGCATAGCGCGAGGTATCAACTAGTACTAAACTATTTTGGATAGTTGTTGCAGGGTTTAGCACCCATTAAAGGCCCAACACTAAAACAGACTCGACCCGAAAAAGCCCATTAGTTGCATGTAATGATAGATTAGGTGAAGACACCTGTCAGGTACTGTTCACTGCACTATAATACGATTAGGATCAGTATAAATAGGGGGAAGGATCGATCTAAGGAAAGGACGTCGGAGAAATAGTGAGAGAAACGGCAAAGAGATAGAAATTGATAAATCGACGGGATCGACGAAGTGGAAAGGTAATAAGATCGACGAAATAAAGAAAACAATAAATATTCAAGGTACCACGTCTACAAAGAGCTCGACTACTAAAAATACATTAACTTCAAACAATACATCGTCCATAATAATTGGAAGACAACCAGAACACTTACATCAATTCATAGCCGAAGTAAAAGAGTCAGTATCATTATGCTATAGTCAAATAGCCACGTCGATCAAAGAATTTAAATTTATTTTATTTAATATATAATTTATATCGTCTGACTCTTGCTAAATTTGACCGCGTCCAGAAAATATACTTCAATAAGACCGGTTTAACATTTGGCGCCGACTGTGGGGAGAAAGTATTAAGCTAAGGGTTCGGACGACGGACTGATGGATGAAAATAACGAAGGCATACCTGACGAGACAGTCGAGGTACAGTCTCAAGCGGAAGTTCGTCAAGTAGAAACCAACCGTCTGCTCATTCAACGTCTCGATGATCAGGCCAGGGAAGCGAGTGAATTTCGAGCTCGATTCGAAGCGACGTTCACAGATAGTGATAGAAGAGTTCGTCTGGATAACCTCAACAACATTCTCTTTGGGACACCTAATGTAACACCGTGGACCACTACGACTGGACTAAATGACAAAACACGAGAGCCAAATGTGGAATCCCAGACTAGTCAAGATGAAATTGCTGCTTTGAAAGAGCAGATACGCGAGATGAGCTCACAAGTACACCGAGCTATAAGTTCAGCCCCTGAAATTGAGCGCGTCGTTGAGGAAACTCGGCGAACTCCATTTACTAAGAAGATAACCGATGCATAGATCAGCCACGTCACTAAAATTAAGCTCCCACTGTACGAAGGGAATAGTGACCCTAGTCATCATCTCATCGCGTTCACAATAGCTATGGGGCGCACCCATTTCAATTCAGATGAAAAGGATGCTGCATACTGTCAATTCTTCATCGAANTCGGTGGAGATGCTTTGACCTGGTTCTCGCGCCTTCCATCAGGAAGCATTAGTAGTTTCCAGCAGTTGTCGACAACCTTCTTAAAGCATTATTCAATATTCATTGAAAAGAAGGCCTCGACAGCTGACCTATGGACGTTGGCTCAGGGATGTCGA
>OVBE01015764.1:0-11291 GCA_900406425.1 Iberis pinnata | reverse complement strand
GAAATATATATACAAAAACGAAAAAAAATTTCTCGTCAAAATACGGGTTTCTACAGTTGCTGTTGTTCTTGAATTTTTCCGATCTGGAATAATGCTGAGGCAATTGAACTGTACGCCCATCACGCTTATATCTAAAAATCATAATGCTACAAACATAAAGGATTTCAGACTGATATCTCTTTGCAATGTAGTGTACAAAGTGATATAAAAAATTATGGCTAAAAGATTAAAAAAAGGTGTTACCGCTCATGATATCCCCCTCACAATTTGCGTTTGTAGAGGGCCGCCTCATGCTAGAAAACATGTTACTAGCTTCTGAATTAGTCCAAGGATTTAACATCAAAAGAATCTCCAGCCGCGGGCTATTAAAAGTAGATCTTCAAAAAGCGTTTGACTTGGTAAATTGGGAATTCTTAATGACAGTTCTTCATGAGGCTCACTTCTCTCCAGTATTCGTCAATTGGATCCGGCAATGTATCTCAACCACGTCATTCTCTATCAGCACCAATGGCAAGCTGCATGGTTACTGATATCACTCGATTTTGATGCTTTTTATGGGTATTTATACTTGCTATTTGGCATCATTCGAGTATTTTCCTTGTGTTTTTGGCATATTTTCATGTTTCTAGGTTTTTTGGACGTTCTGGAGAAAAAAGTTAGATTTGGGCACAAAATGGATGTGATTTGACAAATGCAGAAGCAGAATTCAGCAGAAGAGCCAAAAGTTAATCAACATTGAAAATGTTGCTATGAATGGAATGGACTGAGATTCTAACTCAAACTGCCCACATGAGTTAGCTTTCATATGAAAGTTATTTGAGGTCAGTCCATTGAGGCAATCCAAAGTTATGGCGATTTTACTAAAGAATGGTCAAGCTGTCTCGCAGAAGAAACATGTGCAACACGTGAGGAAGTAGATCGATCGATCTATGTGAAGATCGATCGATCTATGTGAAGATCGATCGATCCATAAGCTTATCAAAGTTACAGAAATTGATATCGATCGATCCAAACTTATATTGATCGATTTGTGAAGTGAAGGACGTCAGATCGGTCGATCCACACTTGGATCGATCGATACATATGCTCGAGATTATTTGAAGATTTCCAAAAAAATGTTTCTGTCCTCAAGACTTATCATTGGTTTTCCTTGTTAGGTTTTATATTCTTTATATTCTTTTTGAACTCTATATAAGCTAGAGGCTTAGGGTTTTATAATTAAAACACACAACACAATACAATTTACAATTCATTACTTTTGAGAGCTTTTCTGAGAGAGACGAATCCTGACACCTATATTTGGAGAAGAGTTCTGAAGTCTCTTATTTTATTAAATCTGGTTTTTGAATGTGCATTCTCTATTGATGATTGTTGATTTCTTGGCTATGTCTGAGTAGTCTCTTTGTTAGGTTTTAGGAATTTCCCAGGGAAAACAGGTTTTGATGGTTAGGGTTTGACTTTAATGGATTCAATTTGTTAGGTTCTTAGTCTAGATTTGTTACCATTGCTTGAATTATCTTGATCACCTAATTCATGATTTTAGGTTAATAAATACAAAGGGATTTGGTTTATTTAATATGACCTAGTCTAGATGAATAAGTGTTTCTGCTTGCGGGAGTATTGTCTTTGATGCTTATGAACATATCGAATCTGTAATCATTGCATGATTTAATTTTCTAATTTAGAGATCTAAGATTTCGGGAGAATTTAGTCTTTATTTCTAGCAATACTATCATAGGGATCTAATACTTTGGGAGGAGATTAGTCTATTGTCTTCTTTTGAGTTGAGAACTATTTTCATCCGTTAATCTTGCTTGTCAACCTGAACTTCAAACTTGAATGCACGTGGAACTTCCCTATCGCCTAGCGTTTTATTTTATTGGTTTACATTCGCTTTTAATTATTCGCTTTAATTTTCATTCGTTCGAAACACAATCTTTAATTTATTTTTTTCTTAGCTAGAATCGATTTTAGAACTGAGAGTTGCACTATCTGGTCCTTGTGGGATTCGACCCTTTATTATACTATGATGATCTGTTCTCTGCAGTGTAGATTTAAGAATTAAAACTTGAACCTATCAGTTACTTCCAAGGAACTAATGGTCTTCGCCAAGGAGACCCGCTTTCTCCATATCTATTTTTCATAGCCATTGAGATGTTTGGAAAGCTTCTCAACGATAAGTTCGTCCGGGGCAGCATCGGGTTTCACCCTTTGGCTAAGAATCTCAAGCTCTCACACCTTTCATTCGCGGATAATTCGATGGTGTTTTTTAATGGTTCTTATTCTTCTCTTACTAAAATTATCTCTTGTTTGGAAAATTTTAAAAAGTTTCAGGTCTTGACATGAACAAGGAGAAGTTTGCACTTTACTTGGCGGGTATTTCTAAAGCAGATTCAGCCAGAATGGATACTCTAAGGTTCCTAAAGGAAAATTTCCTTTTCGCTACCTTGGGGCGCTGCTTATGCACAAAAAACTCTGGATAACTGAATATGCACCACTAATAGATTCAATTTCAGGAAAATTCAGCCATTGGAGCACTAGATTCATATCCTTTGCAGGGAGTCTTCAACTAATTACTTCGGTTATTTATAGCATACTCATTTTCTGGTTCTCGATGTTTCTTATACCTCAGACGTGTTTGCACATCATTCAGTCTCTCTGCATTAGATTTATTTGGACATGTGAGTTAAACAAGAAAGGAGGAGCTAAAAAGGCATGGAAACAAGTATGTCTCCCGAAATCAGAGGGCGGATTGGGACTAAGAAATTTTAAAATCTGGAACATCTCTCTCCAGCTAAAGTTTATATGGCTCTTGTTTACAAAACCAGAATCAATTTGGGTAAAATGGAACTCGCGACATAAGCTGAAGAAGCGCTCCTTTTGGGCAATTGATAAAGATGAAAACGTTTCATGGTTTTGGAAGTCACTTATGGCGATACGACCGATAGCGGAGCTTTTCCTTAAAAGTAATCTCAGGAATGGAGAATCCATATTCTTTTGGCAGATGATTGACATATAAATGGTCCACTCACTGAACAAATCAGGAGATTTGGTCCGCGCGCGACTGGTATAGGAGAAGAAGCATATGCAAGTCTAGCTCTATCCTCTCTTCATGCGAATAGATTAAGATCCAGGTCAAGAAACACAGCTGTGTTGCACGTCCAAGCTCTTCTATGCACTGTCGACTTGCCCACTACAAGCACTGAAAGGGACATTTTCTTCTGGAACAAAGATATATTGAGCACAAATAAATTCTCCGCTTCTTATACATGGCAGGAGCTTCGTCCTCCAGCTCCTATTTGTGTTTGGGCAAAGCAAATCTAGTTTAAAGGCCATGAGCCAAAACAGGCTTTCAACTTTTGGCTTTCTCATTTAAACAAATTGCCTACTAGAGATATAATAGATGCGTGAGGTTTGCAAACTGAGACACTCTGTTTATTTTGTAATGTGCAGGAAAAATCTCGAAGCCATATTTTTGCGGCCTTCACATTTACAAGACATATATGGGACACTCTTTTATACCGACTAGGATTGCAACCTACAGCCTTCAACTCATGGGCGATACTAATCTGCTTCTTTTGTAGAGTCCGAAGTAAAGAGAATTGGCTCCTCGCACACCTAGTTGCACATTCCGCAGTGTATAACAGTTGTAAAGAAAGGAACAATCGCTTGCACAACAATACTATTACCAACCATATAGGAGTCCTCAAGCTCATTGATAAGAACGTTAAGGACATCATACTCTCGAGGATAGCAAAAAAGGATTTCACAGATCTTCTTTGCAAGTGGTTCACTAATAGCCATTAACATTTGAATCTTTAAATCTACTTTGGTTTCCATTAAGCTTTCTTTTTTGGGGGGGCTGTTGGAACTCTGTTTATTATGTTGTAAAGCACCATTTTCTTAATAAAATTCTCACAATCTTCAGAAAAAGGTAACCATGACCATGTTTAATAAACCATAATTGTAGTATGTACTTATAATATATAAAACTTTCTATCTTGTGTTGAGAAACTAAACATCAATCCATCTTAAAATATTCCCCCTGATTCTGCTTTAAAACATAGCCATGGCTTGCCTAATTAATTCTTTGAAAATGCCATCCAACTATACCTTTAAGAAGACAAATTGAGTTCGTATTCCATACACTTTCATTTGGCACTCTTCAAAATTTTGATAAAAACATTAGATCTAATATAATAAATGGATGAAACTTTTTTATTCTCAATATTGCATTAGTTGTGTAATGTTTTGGTAATAATGTCAACATACTGAAATTTTTGGAATGAGTGAGTTATAGTCCATGGTTTTTGGTAAATTAAAAATTTATTTGTAATGCTTCCTTAGAGTCTCCTTAACATTAAAAAATGGATGAAATTTGTCAATTTTCAATAATGCATAAGTTGTATAATGTCCTAAATTACGCTCTAGGCGTCGCTATGCGGTCTATAAAAGTTGTGAGTTTACTATATACGGCTATTTATGCGGTTTGTTTAAAGAAAATAGACACTAGACGCCGCGTAATCCTCCTAGACGTTGTCTGGGTGCCTAGGCGCCCATACGAGATTGTATAGTTTTTTTTTGCCAAAACGACGTAGTTTTGAGTGATTTACATTTTTTATTTTATTTAAATCAAAAAATTGTTTTAGTAAAGTTTAAAAGACATTGTTCAAGAAAACACTAAATTTCCAACAAAATTTTTTTTCTTCTCTATGCAATAGAACAACAATTTTTTTAAGAAAGTGTTATTCATGTTTAGAATTTGTATTGTCGTTTATTAGTTAACTATTAAATTATAACATATGAAATTATATATTACATATATATATATATACTTATGAAAACTGTATATTTGCCTAGTTCTGTTTAGGCGTCCGCGTATACGTCTAGACGCTAGCACTGGTTCACCGCCTATATAACGCCTAAAGCGTTTTAGAACAGTGGTTTTGGACAAATTGAAATATATTTTTTTAATAATTTTTTATTGCTTTTTAAAGTTTCTTTAACAATAATAAATGGACGAAACTTGCTAAATCCTAATAGATGAAACATTTTTATTCTAAATAGTGCAATAGTTGTGTAATGTTTTACCAATAAAGTCAAAATGACATAAAACTTTAGATACAATAGACTATAACTCACAATTTTTTGCCAAATTAAAGAAAAAATTAAAATTTAACTATTATTTCTTGGAGTCTCCTTAGCAATAATAAAAGGATGAACTTTGTTAATTTTCAATATTGCATTAGTTATATAATGTTTTAGTAATAACATTAAAGTGACCAAAATTTTTGGAATCAGTGCGTTATAACCTATGATTTTTGGCCAAACTAAACTTAAATAGTAATTTACTTTTTATTGGTTCCATAGAGTCTACTTAACAATAATAAAATGATGAAAATTTTTAATTCTCAATATTGCATAAATTATGTAAATTCTTAGCAATATTGCCAAAATGACTAAATTTTTATAAATCGGAGGGATATAACTCACGGTTTTCGGTCAAGTTGAAAAAAATTGAAATTTAATTATTATTGATTTCTTAGAGTGTCTTTAATAATAATAAATGGATGAATTTGCTTATTCTCAATATTACATTAGTTATGTATTGTTTTAATAATAACATTAAAATGACCAAAATATTTAGAATGAGTGG
This sequence comes from Iberis pinnata, assembly GCA_900406425.1. Classification (NCBI taxonomy): domain Eukaryota; kingdom Viridiplantae; phylum Streptophyta; class Magnoliopsida; order Brassicales; family Brassicaceae; genus Iberis; species Iberis pinnata. The sequence continues at coordinate 5,635 of OVBE01015764.1, read as the reverse complement.
ATTATAGTATATTATTTTTGGCCAAATTGAAAAAAGTAAAAATTTATTTGTAATGCTTCATTAGAGTCTCCTTAACAATAATAAATGAATGAAACATGTTAACTCTCAATGATGCATAAGTTGTGTCATGTTTTAACCATAACACCGAAATGACCGAAGTATTTGGAAGCAATGGGTCATTTCCCATGGGTATTGCCAAATTGTTTTTTTTTTTACTTTTTATTGCTTCCTTAAATTTTATTTAACAATAATAAATGGATGAAATTTACAAAATCCTAATGAATAAAACTTTTTTATTCTAAATATTGCAATAGTTGTGTAATGTTTAACCAATAAAGTCAAAATGAAAGAATTTTTTAGATATAGTGAGCTATAAATCACAAGTTTTGGCCAAACTAGAAAAAAAATTAAAATTCAATTGTTATTTGCTTTCCTAGAATATCCTTAGCAATAATAAATAAATGGAAATTGTTAATTCTAAATATTTCATAGGTTATATAATGTTTTAGCAGTACCATCAAAATGACCAAAAAAAATTTAAATCAACGGACTAGCCCATGATTTTTGGAAATTTTAACAAAAAATAGAAATGTACTTTGCATTGCTTTCTTAGTGTATACTTAACGATAATAAAATGATTTAAATTTTTAATTATCAATATTGCATAAGGTGTGTAATGTTTCAGCAATATTTTTAAAGTGACTAAATTAATTAAATCAAAGGGATGTAACCCACAGTTTCGGTCAAGTTAGAAAAAAATTGAAATTTAATTTGTTTTTATTTTCTAGAGCCTCCTTAATAATAATAAATGGATGAAACTTTTTTTATTTACAAGATTGCATTAGTTTTGTAATGTTTTAGTAATAACGATAAAATGACCAAAATATTTGAAATAAGTGGGTTATAGTCCATTTTTTTAGCCAAATTGAGAACAATAAAAATTCATTTGTAATGTTTTATTAGAGTTTCTTTAATAATAATAAATGGATGAAAGTTGTTGATTTTAAATAATGTATAAGTTGTATAATATTTGAGAAATAACGTAAAAAATTATTAAAATATTAGAAATTAGTGGGTAATAACCCATGGTTTTTGACCAAAATGAAACAATAAAATTTACTTTGTATTGATTCTTTATATTTTCATTAATAAAATAAATGGACAAAAATTTTGAATCCTCAATATTGCATATTAGACGAGTAACATTTTATCAATAACGTCAAATTGATCAAACTTTTGGAATTAATGGGCTATTAACTATGGTTTTTGGCCAAATTGAAAAAAATTAAAATATAAATTTTAATGGGTCCTTAAATTTTCATTAACAGAATTAAAATAAGCAACTTTTTAAATCTCAATATTGTATTAGTTATGTAAATTTTTAGTAATAATGTCAAAATAACCTAAATTTTGAATTACTGGCTTATAGTCCATGTTTTTTTGGCAAAATTGAACTTTACTTATTATTTATTTCGTAGTCTCTTAAGAAATAATAAATTCATGAAACTTGTTAACTCTTAATATTGCATAAGTTATAAATGTTTTAGCAATAACGTCAACATGATTGAAATTTATTGAATCAATGGGGTCCATGATTTTTGGCCAAATTGAAATTTACTCTTTTATTGGTTCATTAGAGTCTACTAAAAAAATGGATGAAACTTGTTGATTCCAAATATTGCATTAGTTGTGTAATGTTTTAGCAATGAAGTAAAAATGACATAGTGAACTATAACTTATGATTTTAGGCCAAACTGAAAAAATCAAAATTTAATTGTGACTGCTTTATTATAATCTACTTATTAATAATAAATGGATAAAATTTGTTAATTCTCAATACTGCATAAGTTATATATTATTTTAGCAATAATGTTAAAATGACAAAAAAATTCGAATCAATGGACAAGTTTCACTAGAATCAATGCCCATGGTTTTTAGAATTTTTTTTTAAAAATATGTAAATTTAATTTGTATTACTTTCTTAGAGTCTATTTAACGATAATAACATGATTCAACTTTTTAATTCTCAATATTGCAATATTGCCAAAACGACCGAAGTTTTTAAAATGAAAGGGATATAGCCCATGGTATTCGGCCAAATTGAATAAAAAATGAAATTTATTTTGTATTTATTTATTATTATTATTATTATTGGATTAGTTGTGTAATTTTTTAGTAATAACGTTAAACTCACGAAAATATTTGGAATGAGTGGGTTATATTGCATTGTTTTTGGAAAAAATGAAAAAAACTGAAAATTTATTTGTAATGCTTCATTAGTGTCTCTTTAACAATAATAGATGGATAAAACTTGCTATTTCTCAATAAGTTGTGTAATGTTTTAGAAATAACTCAAAAGTGATTGAAATATTTAGAATGAGTGGGTTACCCTTGGTTTATGGCCATATTGATTTATTTTTTTACTTTTTATTGCTTCCTTAGAGTCTACTTAACGATAATAAAGTGATTCAACTTCTTAATTCTCAATATGCATAAGTTGTGTAATTTTTTAGCAATATTGTCAAAATTACCAAATTTTAAAAATGAGAGAGACATAACTCATGGTTTTTGGCCAAATTGAATAAAAATTTAAATTTATTTTGTATTGTTTCTTAGAGTCTCCTTAACAATAATAAATGTATGAATTTTTATATTATCAATATTGCAATAATTTTTTTAGTAATAACATTAAAATCACCAAAATATTTGGAAAGAGTGGGTTATATTCTATTGTTTTTAGAAAAATGAAAAAAATGAAAAATTTATTTGTAGTGATTCATTAGAGTCTCCTTAACAATAATAAATGGATAAACCTTGTTGATTCTCAATAATGCATAAGTTGTGTAATGTTTTAGAAATAACGCAAAATGATCAAAATATTTGGAATCAGTGGGTAATGGTTTTTGGCCTAATTGAAAATAAAATATTTTTAACGAAATCGACACAACTTTTCTCCTCTCTCCACTTGAAGGGCACAATAGTTTTATAACCGGTGATATTGATAACTTTATCAGTTATTCTACGAAAGGAGAAACTATATATGTATATCAAATTAGGTAATGTATTGTTTTCCTTATATTTTCTACAACACATTTATATAGAAGAATTTAATTAGATTAGAAAATTTCTTCTAGGGATTAGTATCCCCAATAGACCTCATCATGTTTATCAGGATTTGTGTCTATATATGTAGAAAAACTCTGAGAATGACAATTGCATCATCAATATTGTTTAATTATTATCACTTTTATCAAGAAATCAAGTGTAATTAACTGTTTAATTTATTATTTGAATTCAAAAAGAGTCGAAGTTGAAGTCGAAATCAATGAGATGATTCCTTTGGATAGATTCATAATTAAAAATGAACGAAATTTTTAAAATTAGAGGGATATAGCTCATGGTTTTCGGCCAAATTGAATAAAAATTGAAATTGATTTTGTATTGATTTTTTTAAAGCCTCCTTAACAATAATAAATGGATGAATATTTTATTTTATTATCATCAATATTGCATTAATTGTGTAATGTTTTAGTAACACTAAAATCACAAAAAAAATTGGAATGATAGGGTTATATTCTATTTTTTGGAAAAAATGAAAAAACTGAAAAATTTATTTGTAGTTATTCATTAGAGTGTCTTTAATAATAATAAATGAATGAAACTTTTTAATTCTAACTAATTCATAAGTTGTGTAATATTTTAGATATAAACGTAAAATGAATGAAATATTTGGAATCACTGGGTTATAACCCATGATTTTTTGCCAAATTGAAAAAAAAAAATTTAGTGAAATCAACACAAATTTTCTTTTCTCTCCCCTTGAAGGGCACAATAACTTTATAACCGGAGATTGATAACTCTATCAGCTATTTTACGAAAGGAAAAAATATATATATAAGATTAGGTAAAGTATGGTTTTCTTTATATTTTCTACAACACATTTATATAGATGAATTAAAATTGATGTTTTTATTTTAATTTTGGCATGTTATAGTAAAAATAAAATTAGGTTAGAAATTCTTATAAAAATTAGTATCCCTATAGGCCTCGTGATGTTATCAGAATTTCTGTCTATATATGGAGAAAAAGATTGAGAATGAGAGTTGCATCATCAATATTATTTAATTATTATCACTTTTATCAAGAAATCAAGTGTGATTAATTTTTTGACTTATTTTGTTAATTCGTAAAAACTTGAAGTCAAAATCAATGAGATAATTCCTTTAGGTAGATCCATATCTGAAAATGACCAAATTTTTTTTAATCAGAGGGATATAGCCCATGGTTTTTGGACAAATTGAATAAAAATTAAAATTTATTTTGTATTGACTTTTTAGAGTCTCCTTAACAATAGTAAATCGTTGAAATTTTTTTTATCAATATTGTATTAGTTGTGTAATGTTTTAGTAATAACGTCAAAATCACTAAAATATTTGGAATGAGTGGGTTATATTCTATTTTTTGGAAAAAATGAAAAAACTAAAAATTTATTTATAATGCTTTATTAGAGTCTCTTTAACAATAATAAATGGATGAAACTTGTTAATTCTCAATATTGCATAAGTTGTGTAATGTTTTAACAATATTGCCAGAATGACCAAAATTTTTTAAAATAAGAGGGATATAGCCTATGGTTTTCGGCCAAATTGAATGAAAATCAAAATTTATTTTGTATTGATTTTTAGAATCTTCTTAACAATAATAAATGAATGAAAAAAATTTATTATCAATATTTCATTATTTGTGTAATGTTTTAATAATAACGTTAAACTCACCCAAATATTTGGAATGGTTGGTTATATTCCATTGTTTCTGGAAAAAATAAAAAAACTGAAAATTTATTTGTAGTGCTTTATTAGAGTCTTTTTAACAATAATAGATAGATGAAACTTGTTAAATCTCAATAATCAATAAGTTGTGTAATGATTTATAAATAACGCAAAAATTATTGAAATATTTGGAATCAGCGGGTTATAACTCTTGGTTTTTAGCCAAATTGAAACTTATTTTTTGTTTTTAATTGCTTCCTTAGAATCTACTTAACGATAAAAAAATGATTCAACTTTTTAATTCTCAATATACATAAGCTGTTTAATGTTTAAAAAGTATTGTAAAAATTAAATTTTTAAAATCAGAGGGATATAGCTCATGTTTTTCGGCCAAATTAAATAAAAATTGAAATTTATTTTGTATAGTTTTTTAGAGTTTCATTATCAATAATAGATGGATGAAACTTTTTATTATCAATATTGCATTAATTATGTAATGTTTTAGTAATAACCTTAAAATCACCAAAATATTTGGAATAAGTGGTTTATTTTCCACTATTTTTGGAAAAAATTAAAAAACTAAAAAATTTATTTGTAGCAATTCATTAACGTGTCCTTAAAAATAATAAATGGGTAAGACTTTTTAATTCTCAATAATATATAAGTTGTGTAATGTTTTTAAAATAACGCAAAATAATCAAAATATTTGGAATTAGTGGGTTATACCACTTAATTTTTGGCCAAATTGAAAGAAAAATATTTTTAATGAAATCAACACAACTTCTCTCCTCTTTGCACTTCAAGGGCATAATACTTCTATAACCGAGGATATTGATAACTTTATTAGTAATTCTACGGAAGGAGAA
>OVBE01015763.1:0-11291 GCA_900406425.1 Iberis pinnata | reverse complement strand
TATATATATATATTTGTTATCACTAATTAACTTAGAATTATTTTTAAGAATCAAATCTATGTATATATATACTATTTAATAAATAATATATATATGTATATATTAGAATATATAAAAACATAAAATATTTAAATGAATAATTTATGTACACTATTTATTTTTATATTTAATTATATTTTAAAAATTATATATTTATAATTAAATATACATCTTATATAACTTTTTATATTATATGTAAAATTAGAGTTATAAAATAAAATTTATTACTATAAAAGCTTGCATGTCCATGAAATTAGTCAGATTTATTTGGATTATATATCAACAGTAATTAAAAAAATTGAAGAGAACTAGATATATAAATGTATTTATTTCAAAGAAATTAAGTTGTAATAAATAAGGGTAATTTTAACAATGAATTGTGGGACGCAGGGACGAGGTTGTAAATCATTCTGATAGGATGAAGCCGATAGGTAAGAAGATTCTTGAAATACTAATGAACAACTTAAAGGTAAGCATGGAAGAACAAACCCTAATGGGAAGTTTAAGGATGAACATCAACTATTATCCCGAGTGTCCTGACGCGAAACTAGCCGTAGGAACAGGCCATCACTGTGACATGAACACCCTCACTCTTCTTCTCCAAGACGACATAATTGGCAGCCTTTTTGCTCGCTACGGTGACAAGTGGCTCCATGTCCCTCCAGTTATGGGAGCCATTGTGGTTAACGTTGGAGACATACTACAAATCTTGAGCAACGATAGGTACAAGAGCGTGGAGCATTTGGTGATGGCTAATCAGTTTCTTAGCCGCGTTTCCTTTGCGTACTACATTGGACCAAGTTATGAATCTGTTATCAAGCCGTTAGGTGAAGTGCTAGAGAATGGTGAGAAGCCATTGTACAAGGCCACGGTTTATTCTGATTACATGAATTACTACTTTGGAAGGCCACATGCCGGTAACAAAACTATCCAATCGTTAAAGCTTCCATGAATCAAAGTAGAGGAAGACACTCATCCTCTTGCCAGGAATTAAGACTATCCAATCTTTAATTGCTATATCCTTCGTTTGTAAGAGTATTTCACTTATGCATTTGCTTTTATGGTTTTAGGAGTTGGACTCCATTGTAATTTGAAAAAAATTTGCCTAAATAATATTTTGTTACGTTTGTTTAATCCCAATCTTACTAGTGTTCATTTGGGTAATGTGTGAATTAAAGATAGAACCAGACGCAGAAGCATGATTACAATCTATTAAGTTGTACCACAATACAATATCTTTACCTTAATAAAATCGTTTTTGTGATGAAAAAGGAAATAACAAATTTTATAACATAGCACACAACAGATGAGACAACTCAAGCAGAACACATTGAGATGGTAAACAAAAAGAAAAAGTGTGAATGCAACAACTTACGGTAAGGCCATTACTAACCTAGATGCACAATTACCTGACTGAGTCCAGGCACAAATGAGAGGATCCGCAATAAAGCCACTTTCTTAACCAAGTCCTGTAAGAAACTTGATGGAGCATGGCCAATTTTTTATATCAAACCAAAAACAAAAAAATTCCCAGACAATCACAATACCAAACTTTCATGCAAGAAACTATTACCAGAAGATCACCCATGAATGTCTGCATACAGTCTGCACTCAAGAATAGCAGAGAAATTGTCACTTGTCCAATTTTGCTGCCATCAACAAACAGACAACATAAGAAAAGTTTGGAAGAAGCAAGAAACACAACATATGAGATAAATTGTATCTTAAGAAGAAAGATGTTCAAAGCTTTTAGTGGCTGATGCCTTTCTTCGCTTTCAATGACTCAAGTGCTTTGTTTCGCAGCTCAATCTCAAGCCTCTTGGGATCTGACTCCTCCCCTTTTATATACTTAGGACGAATCTCAGCTTCTTCCCCCTCTGAAGAATCAGAATGCTCTGGGTTCTTATGTTTCAGCTTTTCACCACGACGTTCTTCCCTTTTACGACGTCTCTCCTCTCTCCTACGTTTCTTCTCCTCCTTTCTCATTTTCTTTTCCTCCTTCCTCCTCTTTTTGACTTCCTTCCTATCTTCTAAGTCAGAACCAGAGCTGCCATTGCCGTCTGAGGATACTTCTTCCCTGTCAGTTCTTTTATGCTTTCTTCTCTTCCTATCGTCAGTTCGGTGTCTCCTGCTTTCCTTAGAATCAGAAGAAAGGTTTGCATTCAGATCACTGCTATCCTCTTTCTCAACCTGCTCAGTGTCTTTCACTTTGTGAGAAAGAGACTGACTCCTTCCTTCTGAATATTCTACTTTATGCGAAACCGGGGACATGTGTGAACCATGAATTCTATGACCAGAACTCCTCTCTGAAAACTTTCCACTGTAAAAAGTTGAATAAACCAAAGTTTAACAGGCCTTGAAATCTGTCTTTAAAAGAAAAGAATACAGAAGGAAAGAAACGAAATGCACCTCTTTCTCTCATGCTCCTTCACATGTTCTACACGCCCAACCTCCTGCACTTTCTCCAGTAATTGCTTCTTATCCGAAACAGGTGAATGCGCTGATGTTTTCCTCAACGGCTTGAGGTTTTGAACCCTGTTCTCTCTAATACACAATGCAAAAGCAGACAGATGGCCAAGGAGTTAACAACTATTGATAGGAAGACTCTGCATGCAATTTACAACAGTTTGTAGCACATTATGTTAAAAGACAATTTACACATAAAATGATCAATGGAGTCATAAAGAGCATACCTATCTTGCTCTTCAAATGGCTGGCCCGGAGATCTTCTGTCCCTCCGATGTTTTCTTCCACTGGGTGAAGGAGATTTACGACGAACAGGAGGTGAGGGCGACCTAGAAAAAGATCTGCTCAAGGATGGAGACCGTCTCCTAAGGCTGTCATCAGGTGATCTTGAAGCAGATGGAAATCTTTGCCTTCGGTGGTTGGCAGATGTTGGTGATCTGCGCCGAGCAGCAGAGCGTGCTCGACCTCTAATAGGTGATATAGATCCTCCCTGCTTGACATGCAAAGGGGATTTTGCTTTAGGACGTCCAGCTGGTGACAGGGAGCCTTGCTCTTTAGCAGGTGTTAGTGAACTGCGTCGTCTAACAGGTGGAGATGGTAAGCCTTTTCTACTTCTGGGAGGGGACAATGAGCTAGGTGAAGGAGATTCAAGATGATTGACTGAATGAGATCCTCCTAGCCTAATTGGTGAAGGTGATCCTGGACGTCTAGGGGGTGGTGGAGGCAACCTTTGTCCAGTGTGTGGTGAGGGCAACCTTTGTTCAGGAGGAGAGGGCAACCTTAGTCCAGGCACTGGTGATGGAGACCTCCCTGGTGAGTCAGATATTTCTCGCTTAGCCAGGGGTGATCGTGACCTGTTACGCCTATAGGCTGGAGATGGAGACCTGCGCCGCCTAGCTATTGGTGAAGGAGACCTGCCCCGCCTCCCTATCAGTGAAGGAGACCTACGCCGTCTATGGGACAATGGAGACCAGCGACGCCTAGCAGGCGGTGATGGTGACCTGCGCCGCCTAGCAGATGGTGAAGGTGACCTGTGTCTCCTAGCAGGTGGGGATGGTGACCTGCGTCTCCTAGCAGGTGGGGATGGTGACCTGTGTCTCCTAGCAGGGGGGGTTGGTGACCTGCGTCTCCTTGCAGGTGGGGATGGTGACTTCCGCAGCCTAAAGGCTGACGGAGAATCGCGGCGCCTTGACATGTGTGGTGATTGACGGCGTCTCTCAGGTGTAGGCAGACGGCGGCGCCTTTGTGGTGATGGTGACCTGCGACGTCTACTAGGTGAGCGAGATCTACTTCCATAAGGAGAATGTATCCTCCGCCGGCGAGGAGACAGAGACCTACGCAAGGAACGTGACCTGGATCTACGCCTTGAATACGATGATCTTCTCTTTCTGGGTGAGACAGAGGCATCCGATGACCGAGACAAGCTCCTTGATTTCCGTTTGCTGTTGTACAAGTAGACCAAATCATTAACAAAAACCGCACCATGATTAAGAAAAAATCAAAGTTGAAAATATAGACTACAATATCACTGAATTGAGAAAAATAATTACTGGAGACGCATACCCAGAAGAACTTCTGGAGCCTGAATTTGTTCTGCTGACCGACCTAGAACGTGACCCTCTGCAAATAAACCAATTAATTCATGCATAAACAAATGCTATTAGAAGAGCAAAGCTACTGAAGAATTACCGGAGGGGTGACCGCGACCCATCTCTACGATGTGGAGATATCATATCCCTGCATCAGGGAGGCAATGTCAAAAACCTACTCCTTATACATTTAGCCACAAACAAATTTCTGGACACCAGCAAACACAACGAACATGAAAATCACCAGTAACATAACTAATACGCTAAGAGATTAGAAGACCCAGAGACACTGATAGAAATACTTGAACAAACTTGCTAGCATGTATTTGACAGAAATACTTCAGGCACAACAGAGAGATGCACTAAATGGAGAATAATAAGTCACATTCCAGACTCCAAGTGCTAAACATCATGTTAATATAACCAAACGCATAATTCTACCTTCTCCTTTCTTTTACTCCATTTTTCTCATCAGCCCTTCTCTCATCCTCAGGACGATCACTTGATTGTTTTGTCTCCATGCCATTTGTCGCCTTGGGTACAACGCCACTGTCCTACAGTAGTTTGAGGTAAAGCACATGAACCCTAATAATTGCAGAAGCTTATCTGACTAACATGAAAAGAATAGGCGAACGTTAAAACCAGAAGACTATCAGCAAAGACTAGAACTCTAGCATGGATAACTTAGTCTTACTATTTTCTTCAATATGTCATTCTCAAGGTCCTTATTTTCTCGCTCCTTTCTCCTCGCTATTTCATTTGCAAACTGATCTGCTTTTTTTATTGCTTCTTCCTGCCACAAAAGGAAAAAAAATCATAAGACAACACACAGCATAAAGATAAGTCGTTTTCAATCGATTATAATTTCGAAATGACTTCCCAAGATTACCTGGTTCTTCTTTGTTTCTGCTTCTTTGGCATCTAAAAACTGTTGTGGAACACCACTTGAATTATTCTGTGCGCTTAGAAGAAGTGTCCAGAGTTCTTTCATGAACTTGCCAGTATTTTTTTCCATAAATCCAGTTAGTTGAATTTGAATCTCCTTACCGTTTACTACCTACATTAGAAACACCGTTCTATAGGAAACTAGGCCAATAAAAGGTTGAAGGCAACAAAAAGAAAAGTACAGTGACTAAGCTACCTTCTTATCAAGGAGACCGTATATAAAGTTGATAAGAACTTCGTCTTCAAAACCAAGAAGCTCAGTAACTCTAGTTGCAATCCAAGGTTTCATAACATCCATCTTCACCTTGGTCACTTCCACCTAGAACCAAGCCAAGCAGATGATGTCAGTCTAAGCCCACCCAATTCAATAACTAAGTAATCCGAATGAAATAACCTAATAGTTCTAAACGAGGAAAATTTTGATACATGATTTGCTAAGACACGAAACTATTTCACAATAGTTAAATTGGACAATTCTCAGCCTAGAAAAGAAAACTAACCAGATTATCCAACTCCGGAGCAAACTTCTGGCTTTTCATCAATTTGGCTTGCTTATTTGAAAACCGAGTATCCTGCTCGGCAGAAGTACCCTAAACACCCAAAAAAATACAGAATCGGAGCGTATCAAAAACATATGAAGACAAAGCTTAAGGGCACTTGAAATTTGAATAGCATCGATCTGGATCTAAAAGGAGGACACATCAATCGCGGTAATAGGGAAAAAATGATATGATTGGAAACTGACCCGGAAGAATCCGCCGGACATCTTTTAGGGTTTCTGGATTTTTCAGGGTCGAGAAGAAAGAACGAAGCAGACTTTTTTTCTTCAGATTGTGTATAGTATCCGCAGCGGTAGAAGAAAGAAAAGCTTCCTCAAGATTTTCAAGAGTTTTTACGAGCCCTACTGATTATTTATTTCCATTGTTGCCCTCGAACTTTTAGTCAAATCACGTTATTGCCATTTGTGGGAAAATATTTTAAAAAGAAACCACTGTTCTTGAAAACCGGACAGAGAATTAACCGGAATTTTTTTGGATTGTAATCCAATCGGATTCAATCAGGTTTGATAGTTTTGTTAAAAATTTATGTGTATACATTTAGTATAATATTTATATCACATTTGAAAAAATTACTTTATAATCATAAAATTTAAATAAATTAGGTTTTTAAAATAATTATTAAGTATTTAAATTTGATATATATATATATATAGGAATTCATTTGAAAACATAATAACTAAACTATATTAGGGGAAAAAAAGAAAAAACTTTAACTGTCAGTCTCATTTTTCTTAGGTCCGAAAATTGAAGCAAGCCAATTTGCATTGTCGTCATGCTTTTCTCATATTTTCTCGTTTTTCGTTCATTTATGTTTCTTTGTGATGTCTCGTCGTGTTGTCTGGATCATGGGCGAGTGACGTAATCGTTTCATATCGGAGGACCGGTGGCGAACCACTGTGTCTCCTCCAGGTCCGCCGTGATACGAAATCAACTAAACTTTTGTCACGATTATGCTTCCCGGATTCGCCTTCCGGAGATCTCTCTTCCCCATGTTCTACCTGCGAATTCAGAGCCTTCTCGAAAAAAGCTTCGCAGGCTTTTCATCCATATATGATTTTTCCGGGAAAATCTCCTCCTTCTAGACCTCTTCAAAGTTCCCCAGGTCCACGTTCATCTTCCTTATCCTTCAAATTTGGGTATGCAATGCTCTTTCCGCAACGGACCCAAGGGATTCTTTCGACAGAAGTTGCACTGCTCCTGCTGCTGAAACCGAAGGCATGTAAAGCAGCTCTATGTCTAATTTCTTCCTTTTTTCGGTGACCAAGTTTCAAGAAGATTCACTCCTTTTGTCGGTAAAGATCTACTTTATGTCAACCCTAGAAAGCTTAATTGGCTTTGTCTACCATCCTCTAATCTCAAATGCAATCAATCTATTAGAGACTTGCGGTATCATGCTTTCTATAAGTCTGCTTCTGTTGAGATAAAATTTGCTAGTATTAGAATCTTATGTGTTCTCCTAGTGGATGGTTGTGATGATACCATAAGGTCATGTTATCATGTGTTTGAGATCTTTGTATCTATAATTGATAATCATGTAATTCTTCGCATTGTGATCACAAGTCGGGTTTCAAGTGTGGTGGCAATCCAACTAATAGATTTCTTTGCCAGTCCTTTTCAAATGTCTTCTTGCCAGGGCCAAGAAAGATCAATCATATTATCAATCTCTTTGCTTTTACATCTCTCCAGGAGAGTGATTTTCTTGTTGAAAAAGAAAATCTGTCAACCGTTCTCCCGTTCAAGGAGAAGCTTCTTTTCTCGATTTTTCAAGCTGAAGAATTGGAAAAGTATCCAAGCCATTTTGTTATCTTGTGTAAAGATTTGCTCGAAACCGGAAGATGCATCAAAGTTCATCAATTTCAAATTTCGTGGTTGTGGACTGTTTGCAAAAGACACTTCTCAAGATTTCTTCCCCTTGTTTAGCTAAGGAAGCTGGTTCAACCTCTAAGTCTTCCACGGATACTAAGTTGCATAGCTTATTTGAATTTGGCTCTATCTGTTCATCAAGCGTCGTCAAACTTGTGTATCTATCTCTAATTTGCTTTATTGTTGTTATGATCTTTGAACTTCTAGCCTGGGATATGTCTGAAGCATCTTATTCATATGTAAACGTTTGATATTGAAATGAAACATTGGTGCACAAGAGAACCTATATTTTGTTACGGGGATATGGCTCATGTGGCTTAAGATTGTAAGTGTTGTGCAACTTAAATAAGGTGTATGGCTCTCAGTGGCAAATGTAAATGAAACTCTAAAGGTGCTTGTGCACCCATTATTTTGGAAAATTAGAACAAATTTTTAACAAAAAATCATTATATATTCATATAGTTTATAAATATGCCCCATTCTTTTTTGTTAATTATATTTGTGTCCCCCGTAAAAATTTAATTCTAGATTCTCCCCCGATGGCTCTACCATGGAGTTTTGAGAATGATTATGAAAGAGTCAACTATGGTTGTTATCCTAAAAATATGTAAATTAGGTAAGCTTTTTACCGCTATGACTAGGACAAAACATTCCCGTTAAACTGATGAATGATGAGTGGTTTGGAATCTCCTTTGCATGTACAAAAAAACGGCTCCTCTTGCCAAATGTACATAATGCTATTTATCTTAAAGAGTTTTATGGTTTCACGGTTACTCTTTCTTTTTGTAATTTTTGGTTTTGATTTTGATATTCATCTGGTTGTTTGTTATGCAATAAACCTATCATACATATAACAAAGACAAAGCATTTAAGCAAGATTGATTTTAGTCTCTTTTAACTATGAAATGAAACGATGTATCTGGTTATGAGACTCGTCCAATAAATTTAAATGTTAAATTCATATAAAAAAATATAATAAAGAGAAAATAGTTTACTATTATCATTTTTTTTGCTTTGTTATCATATCATGATCGGTTTATTGTGATTATTCTTTTAACATAGAAATCATAGGAAAATAGGAAAATTTCCAAAAAAATTCTCAACTTCTCATTTTAGGCAAAAAAATATATGTGTTTTTAAGTGATTCGTTTTAATCCTAAAATTTTAAGGTTGAGTCCATTTTAATCCCCAATTTTCGTTGACCAGGCCATTTTAGAAATATAATTAGTCAACGTTAAATAGCCTTAAACAAAGTATTAACTCTGTTAATTTAACGTTTATAAACAAATTATGTCGTTAATGAACAAAAAAAATCGAAACCCACTAAAAATCATCGTCAGCTACTGCTCATAAACTTCGACGAATGTGAATCCTCTTTCTTCCGGCGATCTTCTTTTTGATTCAGGTAAACTCCGGTAAATATGAATCCTCGACTTTCCGGCGATCTTCTTTTTTATTTAGGTATGTTTGTTTGGACTTATTGGTTTCCAGTGATGTTCATATTGTTTCATACCAAAGATAGTGAACGAAGAGTTCATTGCTTATTACCAGTTGAGTGGTGCTCATAATAATCTTCTCTTCCTACTTAGATTTTGTGCCTTAATTGCTTCATAGAGTTCAGATTTGACCTACTTAGATCCTCACTACTGGTATGAATTGCATTCATCTCTCTCTTTCATGTGTTTCTAAATGTCTTGAATAAATGCAGGGACGAGAGATTCTCTTCAGAGGAACACTATGAATGGTTCAATGACTATTCTCATTCCAAGCATTTCATTAACTCCCAAATCAATATCTCTTCTTCTGTACATTTCTTTTTTCTCTATCTATCTTTGTTTTTGTTAATCTGGATGATTGTCTAGACTCATAGCTTGATTATTTTCATTGGTGTAATGAAGGTTTTGGAATTGGGATGTGGTAAGTCGCAATTGTGCGAAGAATTGTATAAGGATGGGACTGTTGATGTTACTTGCATCGATTTGTCTTATGTTGCTGTAGAGAAGATGCAGAATCAATTGTTATCAAAAGGATACAAAGGTATTTGCTTATGTTGAGTGCTTTCATAAGCATGAGTATAAGCTTTAATGTATTATATTAGGTTAATGTTAGTAGGTTTTCATTTGGCTTGACCTTTTCTATGATTTTTGGTTTGTAAGAGTGACATGTTATATGATTTTTGGTTTGTAAGAGTGACCTTATTTAAGAAACAATATTCATATAATTGTCCTTCACATGTAGCACAACATTCATTTCCTCTAAGAGGTGATGCAGAACCGACTTTACGATCCATAGGAGCTTCACAATATTTATGACCGTAGATAATGTTTGCTACTTTTTCTAACATTGTCCAATTATGGATCAAGCAAGTTTAATGGATGGATAATGACTTACACATTAAAAAACTGAAAATTCAACAAAGACACAAAATAAGTTTATGTTTAAACATAACAAAGAGACAAATAAGATTAAACTTGGTCATAACAACAAAGACACAACTAACTCAAAGTTTAGACATAACAACAAAGACACAACAAAAAAACATCAAAACACCATAACAAAGTCGTATAAAGCACATTAACAACTAAATCATGTTGCTTGTGATGCACTTTGGGATGGCCCTTGGGATGCACCTTGTGATGGTCCTTCTTCCTACAAGTAAGAAAGTTAAATTATTTGAGTTTATAAAATTTAACAATTAAAGAAAACATAGAAACTGAAACATACCAAAACATCTTTCCTTGGTCTTCCTCTTGGTCTTTTAGGTGCATTATCAACGCTAGGATTAGGACAAGTAATTTTGTTATGTCCTTCTTCTCTACATTTAGAGCATGTTATAACCCTTTTTTCCTTGACAATCTAGTCTTGTTATAAGATGATGAAGATTCATTGGCAGTTTTTCTCCTATCATGGTTGCTTGGTCTCCCTTATTACCTAGTCTAAATGGTGATGGTAGAACTGCCAACCTGTTCAATGTAGGCCAAAGTTGCATGCCTTGTACATGCTTAATCCCACGTGCATACGTTTGTTGCAATTTAGACGTTGTGTAATAACTAGAAACATAGTCTCCAATTCTAAGTTTTGTAGCTATGATAACATATGCATCATGTATACACGGAATGCCAGTTAATTGCCACTTATTACATCCACATGATCTCAAATCCATATCCACACTGTAAGCAACACCATGATAATCCATTTCATGTAAACTCCCACAAGCCATGTATTTTATACACCCCTTAGATCTTTCTTTAGTTTTCTCAATCTCAATATGAGCTCTCTTAGTGAAAAAGGTTCTTAGTCTACTTACAACAATAACATTTTTTGCATTACGAACCATGATTGTCTCCTTATATCCTCTAACATATCTAGAATTGGTTTTTTTCCTAGATTCCCTAATCGTCCTATTAAAAGATTCACTAAGGTTGTTGAGAATGTCATTAGAACATGATCCTATGTCATTAGAATCTGATCCTACCCTAAAAAAGCTCTAGACAAAGTTGTAGGATTCTGGCGTAGAAGGGTTCCATATTGTGGGCACACTAATTGACCCGGATCCATTAGTGGGATCGGGTCGGATTACACGGTGAGCGGAGGACGTTCAGTGCTGAGAGCATGCAGTNAAGCTCAGCGCGGGGAAAACGCAGTGAGCAGAGGAAGCTCAGCGCGCAGAGCACGCAGCGAGCAGAGGAAAGCTCAGCGTGCGGAGCACGCAGTAAGCAGAGAAAAGCTCAGCGCGGGGAACACGCAGTGAGCAGAGGAAGCTCAGCGCGCAGAATGCGGAGTCCACTGTGAACGAAGAGGGCTCAATGCATAGTGGGCCGACCGAGGC
>OVBE01015762.1:0-11292 GCA_900406425.1 Iberis pinnata | reverse complement strand
GCATACTCTTTGTTTAGCCCTTTTCTCTATTTCCTTTTTCCAGTCTTCAAGTTCTAACGTCTCTGAAAAAGACCCTTGTCTTCTTGCACTTTCATTTGATACTGTTACCTGTGTGGCAATGACAACATGTTGAGCCAAAACTTAATCTGGGTTTAAAAAGAAGGTGAAGTTCTTCACAGGGACTGAAGAGAACAATCAAAGGAGTGCGAGTTCTTTATTTCCTTACAGCAATCTCCATGCGGTCTGCAATGATCTCATTAAGTTTTTATATGTTAATATCAATAAAATACCGTTTAGAATATTATAAATTTTCATCAATTGACATTCTTTTTTCTTCCTCTGAATATTCCATTGAATAAACTGTTCCAACATCCACATACTCCAAAGTAACATATGCAAAAGCAACTAAATGCAGGACAACAAGAAACTCCACACCATTGAGTAATGCATAACTACTAAATTTAACAACTAGTATTTTCTATGTATCATAGAGAACTTAGAAGTATTAAGAACTATACTTCGTTCCCAAGTGGNAGCAACTAGGGCTGAAAAAAAAAAAAAAAAAAACCGAAGAAACGGTTCTTGATCGATTCCTGTTCTACCCAAACCACTCGATAGTTCATGAGATGAAGAACCATGTTATCGGGTAGGAACCATAATCAAACCGAGAACCGATAGTTAGAACCGAATACCTGAACATATATATACATTTATATTTCAGGTTAGATTTAGTTACTAAGAAATCTATTATCTGGTACTTTCGTTTTATCATATATTTTATTTTTTATTGGGTACTTTTCATCTTAAACTTTCGGGTATCTTATTCTATTAGCGGGTACTTCTCATTTTATCGAGTATTTTATTCTATTATCGAGTACTTTTCGTCTTTAGTTTTTGGATATTCTATTCTAGTATCAAGTACTTTTTTATCATGTATTATTTTGTAATACGAGTTTGAAATTCTCGAAACCGATTAAGAAACAAAAATTTCGGGTACTTTTCGGTTCCTCTAACATAGAAACAAGCCGACCCGGCATGATGAGAACCAAACCGGAACCTGATAGCACACTTGCATCTTTAAATCGAATCAAGCTAAGGGAAAATAAGAGAATTGTTTATAATTAAATCAAATAAATAACTAAAATAAACGAAGGTAAATCAATAATAAAAAGCGTCAGGCATTAGGAAATTCCACAGATAGTCATGTTTAAAAGCCAATGTTAACATGCATGATTTTCTTTGAAAATAGTTTTCAACATGAAAGACATAAATATAATAATCTTCTCTCAGAGTATTAAACTCTATGTTCGAATTATTAGAAACAAATTCTCGTTGTGTCTAACTAATTCAACCACGCATTAATGTTCATATACAATAAGTTCATAAGCAGTTAGGACAATCCTCTCGTAAGCAAGAACACTTATTCATCTAGACTATATCAGACTTCTAAACCAAATCTTTTTGCGTTTATAATTCTAATATTAGTGAATTAGTTAGCTACTCTAATTCATGCATTAAGAACAAGTCTAGACTGAGAACCTAACGAATTCAATCCTTTATATTAAACCCTAACATTCAAACCTGGTTTTCTGGGAAAACCCTAAAACCAAACTATGAAACGACTCATACATTATAAAACAAGAACAATTCAATATTCAAGAAGAACACATAATAAATTAAATAACAATAGATATTATAAATAAAATCAGAGTCTATAATTCTTCTCCAAATACAAAGTTTGGAATTCGTTTCTTTGTAAAATTTCAAAATTGTGAAAGCGTAAAAAGAAAATGAAATTAAGCCTCACGCTTTTATAGTTCAAAAGTAAAAAATATAGGAAATCTTGATAAGTCTTGAGGGCAATCTTGTAAATCTTGGAAAACTTCTTTTTTCTCGTAGGTGTGTGGATTGGCAGTCTATATTAGACCGATAGGTCTGGAGGTACTTACAGACGTACGTACGTAATTCTGGATCGATATGTCCTTCTAGACCGTACGTACGTGTGGGCTGCAGGTAGACACGCTTGGATCAGTCGGTATGAAGGTGGATCGGTCGGTCTATATGTGATGTTTTTGTCTGTCGGGCTGGACCGGTCTCTCTGATTTTTACGTGTTGTCTGGATGTTTGGACCTATCGGTCTGAGTTTTCTGTAACTAAAAATATTCTGGACCGGTTGATAGACTCAGGATTTTAATCCTAAATCTACACTACAGAGAACAAATCTAAGTAGTATAAATTAGGGTCAAATTCCACAGAGACCAGATAGTGCCGCTTTCAGTTAAATGTAAATTCTAGCTAAGACGACAATTAAAAGGTTGTTTGATTTTCTGGAAAGACCAGATTGTTAAGAATGAAGTTATCTCCCATTATGTTGGAAGAGCTTGAGTTTCTTCTTGATTTCCGGTTTGAGCGCTCTAAATTCAAGAGTTCTTTGTTATTGGGGCTAAGCAATTCCTTAGAGTTATTAGATCGTAGGATCATGCACCTGTAAAAACGAATTCAAGAAACGAGAAACGCGATTAGTGCTAAAAAATAAAATATGTTAGACTAGACTCTAAATAAAAATTCAAAAGCACAATTGGTCCCCGGAAACAACGCCAAAAATCTGATAGGCTCAGGATTTTAATCCTAAATCTACAATGCAGAGAACATATCTAAGTAGTATAAATCAGGGTCGAATTCCAAAGAGACCAGATAGTGCGACTTTCAGTTAAGCGTTGATTCTAGCTAAGACGATAATTAAAAGGTTGTTTGATTTTGAATGATTCTAAATTTAAGCAATAAATTAAAACGGTTTGTAATTCAATTAAATAAAACGTCAGGTATTAGGGAATTCCACATGTATTCAGATTTGAAGCTCAGGTTAACATGCAAGATTTTACTTTAAAAATAGTTTTCAACTCAAAAGAAAAAAGCTAGATTACTCTTCTCTCGGAGTATTAAGCCCTATGTTTGAATCATCAGATATAAACTATCGCATGTCTAATAATTCAATCAAGCATTAAGTTCATATTCAATTGTTCATAGAAATTCAAGACAACACTCTCGCTAAGCAAGAACATCTACTCATCTAGACTAGGTTGGATCTCTAAACCAAATCTTTGCGTTTATTAATCTAATATCAATGAACTAAATGGATAGTTTATTCAACCATTAAGAACAAATCTTGACTAAGAACCTAGCAATTTCAATTCATTATGTTAAACCCTAACTATCAAATCCTAGTTTCCATGGGAAACCCCTAAAACCTAACAAGGCGACTACTCAGACATAGCTAAACAATCAACAAACATAACTGAAGAAATCATATCAAAAACCAAATCAATAAATAAAAATAGAAGAGTTCATAAATCTTCTCCAAATACAAGGATGGGATTCGTCTCTCTGTAAAGCTCTGAAATCTAAAAGTGTGCATGCGTAAAAAAGAAAATAAACCTAAGCCTAAGGCTTTTATAGTTCTAAAAAAGGAAAATAAAATAAAACAAATAAGGAAAACATGATGGGTCTTGAGGGAAAATTCATAATTAGGAAAATCTTCAATTTTTCTTCGTGTGCAGGGATCGATCGATCTGTTCTTTAATCTGCATCGATCGATCTTAGCAAAGGATCGATCAGTATGAATTTATGTAACTTTCCAGAGTCTTTGGATCGATCGGTCCATGCTAAGATCGATCGATCTCTTTCTTCGCGAAGCTTAGATCGAGCACTTCTTCAAAGGGATCGATCACTCCATATGCGTTTCGTTCGTTTGCACCTGAAATCTTCTGAAAATCATCATTTTTGATCCAGAACGTCCCAAACACCTAGAAACCTGAAATATGCCAAATATACATAGAAAACACTCAGATAATGCCAAATAGAAAGTATAAATACTCACTATAAAGCATTAAAGCTGAGTAATATCACCTGCCAATCCACGTTTGGACCGACCTGTTCTTCACTTAGCCAAATCTCATCCTTTTTCGCAGAAAATCATCCATTCGCATCCAAAACGACCTGAACACCTAAGAACATGAAATTATTCCAAAATCACAAGAAAAACGCTCGGATAATATGCAGAATAGCAGAAATAAATGCCCACTATTATGCATTAAAACCGAATAATATCAACTCCCCCATAATTAAATCTTTGTTTGTCCTCAAGTAAAACAATACCAAATCCGGTGAAGAGATTTGAAAATAACCACACAAGAACTCACAAAATCTCAGAAAACGACCACGTGTGAACTCACAACCACTGCAAATGAACTGTTTACCACCACCTAACTGACAATGTGATTCCTACTCTAAAACCCAAATCAATCAAACTATCAAGTCATATCAACCAGCTCATTAGATTTATTCAAGTATAGATAAGTGCATTCTCACCTATAGTGTATCATTCAGCACACTTAAATACCTCTTCTATCAAAGTCCCTATACTAAATAGAGCATCCAATGACTTCTGATCCTAACTTTTTTTTCCCATTTCCTCACTTCTTTTTCTCTTTTCTTTTCTTAATGCTTTCTTTTTTTTTTCTTCGCATTTCTGCGCTTTTCTTTGTTTTCTTTTTTTAGCAGCTGGTTTTATGGGATGAGGAAACGGACTTCGATTTCTGTTGTTCAATCCCTCTTTTACCGTTTTTTATTGAAGGGAAGGAGAGAAAGGATCCAAGATCATTCTGAAAAAATTATCGGTTTTACAGAGGAATGAAGAGTAAGGTACCTAGCTTCAAAGTATACCAACACCATAAGAAAGAGAATTTAAGATCAGGTTATGTCATATCGAGTTAGAGCTAGCATCAATCATCAAAAATCCAAAAGAACAGAACTTTCAGAAGCATATCAATCAATCAATAGGGTTCCAATCCTAAACACAACAGTTAATCTAAGTCAGCAGTCAAAGAAAACGATTCTAAACTCACACTAGGTTAGCAGTCATCATTGATTTTGGTCATGGTTCCTTCGACTCGACTCGACTAGACTCTCCTAAACAAAAACACATTTTTTTGAAAAATTTCATCCAAAAGACAAAATATCCAAAACATAGTTAGTAATTATATACCCTCCCCTAGACTTACTTCACACTATCCCGGTGTGTAAATAAATTAGAGAGAAGGATAAGAACATACGTATTTTTCTTACCTTGAATTGGACTGATCGATCCACATCTAGATCGATCCACATCTAGATCGATCAGTGTACCGTCTCCGTGCAAAAACGTCAAATCTTCAAAATTTCTCCTAAGGTACTCAAGAATCCAAAGCTAAAAAACTATAAGTTAGTTAACAAGACTCAAAAAAACTAAACTAGTTAATAGATAACACCAATTACTGGGTTGCCTCCCACTCATCGTTTGTTTAACGTCAGTAACTTGACGAACTTACCTCCTAAAATGAGGTTGGATCATCATTTGGGCACGCTCCACAACAAGACCCATAATGAGACATCTTCAGTTTCAGAACCTTATTCAACATATCCTTTGTGGCTTCTAGTCCTTTCTCTTTAAGCTCAGTTGTGAAAAACGCTCTAAGTTTTGAGAATTTGCTTTTCACCTTGTTCTCAATAGCATCTCCAACTATTGCATGAGGAATCAAAGTTCTTCTTTTTCACTTTCTGTTTCTCTTTGACCTTTGGTACTGTGTTCTTTGTTGAGACATGATAATCCCCAACCGTGACTTCATTAGTTGCACCTTTAGCACAAAGCTCTAGCTGAGAATCAATGATAACCTATTATTCCTTAACTTTAGTGATTTGATTCACACCTTTTAGAGGGACTGCTGGGTAGAAGAACATTTTCTTGACCTTTGTGAGGGAGATAGGCTGATTATGAATGTCAAGTACAACTCCTATAGATGCTAGAAAAGGTGTCCCTAAAACTAGTGGCTTATCTTAATTCCCATTCATCTCCAAGATATGAAAATCAACATGAACTAGACAATCTCTAACTTGTACTAGTGGATCAAAGATAAATCCATTCAAAGAGACAATAAAATCATTAGCAAGCTTTAAATATATCTTGGATGGTTGGATACTTGAAATCCCAATCTCTTTGCAACAACTAGCGACATGACATTCACATTAGCACATATATCTCATATTGAGTCTTTGAAATTAACCTTCTTGATTGAAAAAGGAACCGTAAAAACCTCCAAGATCTTGTAGCTTATGAAGCTTCCTGAGGGGGTTTGGTTTCCTACCTACCATTTCTTCATCCTCAAATTCTCTTATGGATTTCTCAGGCTCAACTGGGTAGGGAATCTTAGGCTTGTAAGTCTGAACAGGTGTTGAGGTCTTTGTAATAGGTGGACCGATCGGTCTAGTATGGACCAATCGGTCTGGTTTTTTGGGTCCTTTAGAAAACATTGGACTGATTGTTCTAGTCTGAACCAATCGGTCTATATCTCCTGGAATTTTTTTCAATTCTAGATCGATCGGTCTGGCTCACCCGTAGCATATGGACCGATCGGTCTGAAATTCCTGCATCTTTTTCTACATATTTTTCGCACCTTTGTCATTAGCATCAACCTCATTAATTAAATTGGCAACTAAAGACTTATTGTATCCTTTTGGATTGCCTTAAAACTTTCCCAGGGAAACACCAGCTTGTCTCTTTACATATTCTGAAGTTTGAGCAACCTGAGTAATGTTTCACATGTGTAGAGAGAGCTTCGAATTTATGGTTCAACTCACTGAAGTTTCTTTGAGATTGTTGTTTCCCTTCCAAGATTTTCTTGAGAATCATCTGCATCGAGTTGTCTTGATGAGCTTGAGGTGCCTGTTGAAATATAGGCTGAGAGGTCTTTTGAAAACCACCTGACTTGGTGTTCTGCACAAAAGTCTTTTGTTGCTATGGGTAGTTTTGATCTTGAGGGTTCTCTATATTGGTGCTTCTTCACGAGAGGTTGGGATGAGTCCTATTATATCCTTGATTGTACACCCTTTGACTTTGGCTATTAATGTAGCTCACCTCTTTTTCAACTCATTCAGTATTTTTGTCTTGAAGGGCAAAGCAATCAACTTTTACATCTTCAGCAAAACTGACATGTTTCTGGTTTTAATTCTTGAGAAGTTGAGTAAGCAGCCCTTTTATTTATGAAAATTTCATTTTCACTTTTGAGAGTTCAGAGATGTCAGAAGTAGTTCCCATGTTTCTTCTATCGTAATCTGGCTAGTGGTTGTTGTTGCTGACAACCAGGTTCTCTATCACCTGATAGGCATCTAGGACAACTTTAGTCATGAAATCACTGTTGCTAGTTGTATCCAAGGAAAGCTGGTACTTCTGATCTATTCCTCTAGAAAATGTTAAGGAGACTTACGTTTGAGAAGCCATGGTGAGGACAGTCACGAAGATTCTCTTTGAATCGTTCCCAAGCTTCAAAGAATGACTCTACAGGGCCTTTATGTAACCCATAGATCTTGTTTCGCAGAGTGTTGGTCTTGGTAGTTGTGAAGAAGTAGTTTAGAAACTTGGCGCTGTAATCATCCCAAGTTTCAATAGAATCAACAACCTTAGTGCTCTCTTAGCCAGCGAGTGACTGAAGAGCTTACAATGCATGAAATCATTTCAGACTCCATTGAGTTGGGTTGTGTTGAAGATGTCTTCAAAGTTATCAATGTGGTCCATGGGATGCTCAGTGGGTGATCCATGGGATGCTCAGTGGGTGATCTGTGAAATTGGTTTTGGCGAAGCAGCTGGATGAGCTATCAAGGGAACTGGTAGTCTTGATATTCAGGTTGTCAGGGTCGAATGGAATCCCTATTAGCAAAGAATGCTTCAGGGTTGCTGAAATCACTGACTAGAGGTCGGTTTTGGGTTGGGAGATTGTTGGAAAATCCTTGTGGATCTCCAATTAAGATGTAGTTTTGCCCAATATGATTACCATTACCAACTCCTTGGTGTCCTTGTGGCACTTTATTGTCATTAGAACCACCTCCTATTGGGTTTAATAACACGTTGTTTTCCCCTTGGGAAGGAAGCGGATTGTTTGGACCCTCGTGCATGATCAAATTATCAAGATCAACTTATCAGCCATTGTGTTGGATGAGCTTGCGTTTTCCTTGCTTTCTGATTAGTGCATTCTAACTTCGAGAGTTATGCGTTACTGAGGTTGAGAAATTCCTTGGATTTGTCAGATCATCTGGTCATTCATCTGTAAAAACGAAATCAAGAAAAAAGAAACGCGATGAGTACTTAAAAATAAAAATCTTAGACTATACTCTAAATAAAAGTTAAAAGGCACTGTATTGGTCACATGCAACGGCGAAAAAATTCTGATAGGTCTAGAATGTAATTTCTAAATCTATATTGCAAAGAATGGATCAATGTAGCATAAAATAGGGTCGAATTCCACATAGACTAGATAACACACGTTCAGTTTTAAATCAAATCAAGCTAAGACAAAATAAGATAATTTTTATAACTAAATCAAAGCAATAACTAAAATAAACGAAGGTAAATCAATAAAAAAGCATAAGACATTAGGGAATTCCATAGGTAGTCAGGTTTAAAAGCCAAAATTAACATGAATAATTTTCTTTGAAAATAGTTCTCAACATGAAAGGCATAAACATAATAATCTCCTCTCGGAGTATTAAACCCTATGTTCGAATTATTAAAAAAACTCTCGTCGTGTCTAACAAATTCAACCATGCATTAATGTTCAGATTCAATAAGTTCATAAGCATTCAGGAAAATACTCTCGCAAGTAAGAACACTTATTCATCTAGACTAGATAAGACTTCTAAACTAAATCTCAGTGAACTAGTTAGTTACTCAAATTCATGTATTAAGAACAAGTCTAGACCAAGAACCTAACAAATTCAATCATTTATGCTAAACCCTAATATCCAAACTTGGTTTTCCTCGGAAACCCTAAAACGTAACTATAGAACTACTTAGACATTGTAAAACAAGAACAATTCAATATCCAAGAAGAACACATAATCAATTAAATAACAATAGATATTATAAATAAAATAGAGTTCATAATTCTTCTCCAAATACAGGGTTTAGAGTTCGTCTCTCTGTAAAAGCTCAAAATTGTAAAAGCGTAAAAAGAATATAAAACCAAGCCTCGGGCTTTTATAGTTCAAAAGAAATAAAATAAAAATAGTAATTTTGATAAGTCTTGAGGGCAATCTTGTAAATTTTGGTACACTTCTTTTTTCTTGCAGGTATGTAGACCGGCCGGTCTGTATGGACTGGTCGATCTGGAGGTGCTTACGGACGAACGTACATATGTCTGGATCGATCGGTCCATCTGGACTGTATGTACGTGTGGCCCGTAAGTTGACACGCGTAGATCGGTTGGTCTAAAGGTGGACCGGTCGGTCTATATGTGATGTTTCTGTCTGTCGGGTTGGACCGGACGGTCTATATGTGATGTTTATGTCTGTCGGGCTGGACCGGTCGATATGAGCTCTACGTGTTATCTGGATGTTTAGATCGAGCGGTCCAAATCTGGATTGATCGGTCTAAGCTGTATGTCGCTGAAAATCTTCTAGACCGACCAATCCACGTTTGGACCGACCCGTTCCTTCTTCATTTAGCCAATTCTTATCCTTTTGTGCAGAAAATAATCCATTCGCATCCAAAACTACCCGAACACCTAACAACTTGAAATTATGCCAAAATAATAAGGAAAACGCTTGGATAATGCAGAATAAGAGACATAAATGCACACTATTATGCATTAAAACCGAGTAATATCAGAACCAAACCCAAAATTTTTAAAAAATCGATTGAGTATTAAAATCTAGGATCCGAAAGAATCAGAATTGATTGGTTTCGATCCAAAACCGAACCAAATACCTAAAATCCTAGCTCTACCAACAACATAATTTCCACTTTTGAGTTTTATATTAATAAGACGACTCAATAGTAGGATTTTTTCCAAGCAGTGTTGACCGTATATATGTCTTTCAATATCTTCCAAGTCACTTAATCATTTGATTCTTGATCACATCAATCCATTGTTAAATTTTTACTAATAGATTTCTATCCAATAGCAGGTTAGAGTTTATACTCATCTTCTTTATATGATCTCAGCAGATAAAATCTTTCCATTTGTAATTTCTACAACGTGTAGTATGTAGCCATGATCATAATGATAATTTTATACCATAAATCTCTACCTTTATGATTAAGTAAAAATTTGTTGTGATTCTACAACCAAACTAGATAAAGATATTCTATCACAATAAAAGAGTAGGTTGTGTTCTCTCGCAACTTTAGCCAACATGTCTACCATTAGATTCACGGTTGAGGGAAGATACACTACTTTTAACTCTGAAAAGGAGATATGTTGCCCGACTGAATATGACAGATCTGTTACAAAAGCAGGCTAATAAATGGGTTGAACAACAATTTGCATAAGTTCAAATGAGTAAGTGAAAAATAGTGAACATAGTCTAAATCTTTCATAATTGTTTGCATGATCCAAATTATACTGTGCAATTCCATGTGAAAATGAGATCAATTCTGGTGTGTTACTCGTAAGTCGATGAGGTCTGTTGCTCCATCCTGAAACTGGAGAATCCAACCCAAACTTTTTGTTTGAGCTTCCCATTTCCATGATCCATCTGGATAAGACGTGAAAGTTGTGTCTTAAATATCCTCTTGGTATCTAGGAGTCTCTGAAGACTCTAGCTGTCGTGACTAGGATTCTGAGTTGGAGTTCTCAACAAACTATACCATTACTTCCTTGACTGTACGCATGAGTGTAATTTCAGGCGTTCAGTGTTTATCGTTGAATATCAGCTTGTTTCTTGCTTTCCAGTTATATTAGAGAATCTAAGGATAGCAATTAAAGTGGTAGCCTTTGTTTGTATTCTTAGCCTTTATTGACATCAAATAACTTAAGTTTTTGAGAAAACTGTCCGATAATACTAGAAGGTTCACTTTCCAAGCTTCTTCTTTCAATATATTCAATATATTGACCGAGGGTAATTGGATCAAATCCTAAATTTCCATATCCGATTGGGATACCATTGTCTCATAATCAGATTTAGCTGTTTAATTCCCAAACAATGAAAGGCCAACAAAATCTATGTATTACGTCCACACATGGGTTTAAACTCATAATGTATGAAATATTCATTGTGTAAATAGCACGTATAGCATCCTAATCCTAACTGTTGAGATGAAGATCAAGATATTAAGTTGATCTACATCAGTTTTAAGGAAGAAGAGAAACGAATTGAGGAAGAAAGTATAAATACTTAGGAAAAGAAGAGAAAATTCAGGAAGTTAGGAATTCAGGAAGAAATGAGCAGAATTTAGGAAAGACTCTTGAATATTTAGGAAAGACT
>OVBE01015761.1:0-11292 GCA_900406425.1 Iberis pinnata | reverse complement strand
GTGATTGCTTTGCTTGAGATTGGTTGCCAAGGAATTGGAATTGATTGTTTGTAGAGCGACTGTCTAGGGGTCAGGTCGTTGTTTGAGGTATGTTAGGTACTTAGGTAGCCTAGGATGGATTCCAAAGTCAATTACCCTTTGTCCTCAGGAACAACTTTACATTGATTGCATTTTTACCCTTTCTTGCTTTTACTCTACTTTGCATCCAAAAGTGTTTTAAGCTTCTCTCTATTTTATGTGTTTTTACTTTCATTGCACTTAGGACCATTTAGTAACCAAAACCCCCTTTTAACATTTAGCTTGACTTTAAAGCATCCAATACATCCACATTGCTTAGTACGCTCCCATTATGGATTGACAAAACCCATCATCATATATACTACAACGATGGGTTGATTGATAACCTGGGACTCAAAACCCTATTATCAATCCTTCGCCGAGAGTTGTAGCTTCTCTTCCTCATGTTGTTGTTTCTCTTTCAGAAATTGAAACTAAAGCTTGTGATGTTTGTCATAGAGCTAAGCAAACTCGTTCTCCTTTTCCATTGAGCATTATTGAAACAACCAATGTTTTTGACTTAATCCACTAAAATTTATGGAGACCTTATAGGACACCATCCACTTCTGGAGCCCGATACTTTCTTATTATAGTAGACGATCACTCCATAAGTGTCTGGTTATTCCTTCAAACTGATAAAACTGAAACTACAACAAATCTCATGAATCTTTTATCCATGACCTCCACTCAATTCAGAAAGGAAGTTAAATGTCTACGCAGTGACAATGGGACATAATTCATGAGCTTCACCGCTTATCTGCGTAGTCGGGGAATAAAGCATGAAACCTCTTGAGTCGAAACTCCTCAGCAGAATGGGCGAGTAGAACGAAAACATCGTCACATTCTCAACATTTCCAGAGCTCTTCGCTTCCAAGCTCACTTGCCAATGCAGTTTTGAGGTGAATGTATCTTGACAGCTGCCTATCTCATTAATCAAACGCCAAGCAGAGTTAACAAGGGTCTCACACCCTATGAGATTCTTCATAAATCAGCTCCATATTACAACCACATCTGTGTCTTTGGTTCACTTTGTTATGCTCACTTTTAACTTCATAAAGGTGATAAATTTTCATCTAGAACACGTCGGTGTGTATTTATGGGGTATCCATACGATAAGAAGGCGTGGCGTCTGTATGATTTAGAAACACAATAATTTTTTAACTCAAGAGATGTGATCTTCTATGAAGATCAGTTTCCTTTCAAATCGACATCTTCATCAGACGAGCAGGCCCATTAGACCAAGATATTATCGATGGCCCAACACTTATCCCACCTACTGTTGTTACATCATCAGAACAATTACCTACAGCACCAATCATGAACTCTTCAATTCCGACCACTCCACCGGAGATTCCACCCGAAACCACCACCTCCTCAGTATCTATTCCTCTCTCTCTGCCAATTCACCACCACCTGAAACTCAGATTGGTCGTGGTCATCATCGCAAAAAGACTTCAGTTACCTTAAAGAACTATATTGTTAACACGACAGTGAGCTCTCCTATACTAACAGGTGGTTCTCGATATCCCCTCAATGCTTACCTCTCTAATCATCATTTCTCCAATGAATACATGATTTATCAAGTTGCTATTGCATTCACTGATGAACCCAGATTTTACAAACAAGCGGTTCAACACAGCGTTTGGCGTGAAGCCATGAAAACAAAAATTAACGCTCTTGAGTCAAATCAAACATGGCTCATTACTGATTTACCAAAAGGGAAACGCGCGTTGGGCACGAAATGGGTATATAAAGTCAAACGTCATTCTGATGGTTCGATTGAAAGGTACAAAGCTTGGTTGGTGGTTCTTGGTAATAACCAAGTCGAAAGACAAGATTATGGTGAAACTTTCACACATGTCACAAAAATGGGTATTGTTCGAATGTTTCTTCAAGTTGCAACTGCAAATGAATGGCCGGTGCATCAAATGGATGTATTCAATGCTTTTTCACGTCAATCTCGATGAGAAGGTATACATCAGGCCTCCTCCTAGTTACTCTTCTGTTTCACCGTACAAGGTTTGTCGTCTCAGAAAATCTCTCTACGGTTTAAAACAGGCTCCACGGTGTTGGTTCGAAAATTTGGCCAAAGCTTTGAAACATTATGGGTTCCAACAAGATTGGCTTGATAATTCTCTGTTTACATTATCAAAGGCTAAGATTTGGATTAACTTATTGATTTATGTTGACGACATGATTTTAACAGGGAATTCACTAGCTTCTCTCAACAGATTCAAGCAGTATTTGTCTTCGTGTTTCAAGATGAAAAATCTTAGTCCTTTGAAATACTTTCTTGGAATTGAGGTTGCATGCAGCAAGTCAGGTATGTATCTTAATCAACGTAACTACACTCTTGATATAATTGCTGAAACTGGCTTGTTTGGAGCACAACATGTTGCTTCACCTTTGGAATAGAACAATAAGTTGGTTGTCTCTGAATTTGATATACTTCTAGACCCGACTCCCTATCGGAGGCTGATTGGCAAATTGATTTATCTCGCAAGGACACGACATGATCTAGCATATTCTGTTCATTTTCTTGCTCAGTTTATGCAAACACCGCGTCATGATCGGTGGCTTGCTGCGTTACGAGTGGTATGGTATAGGCAACCCGAGACAAGGAATTTTACTCAACCGCATCATTGATTTCCAGATTACAGGTTGCTGTGATTCAGATTGGATGAGTTGTTCGCTCACACGAAAATCTATCACCGGTTATTTTGTACAGATTGGATCATCTCCTATTTCTTGGAAGACCAAGAAACAAGATACCGTTAGTCGCTCTTCGGCCGAAGCGGAATACAGGGCTTTAGCTTATCTTACAACCGAACTCCTCTAGGTTAAACGGGTCCTGCATTCTCTTAGAGTCTCTCATGAACAACCAATGCGCGTTTGTTGTGACAGTAAGGCAGCAATCCACATTGCCTCGAATCCGGTCTTTCACGAACAAAACATATCGAAGGTGATTGTCATTTTGCTCGCGACGAAATTCAGTCACATAATATTGTTCATGTCCATGTCATTAGTGCCATGCAATTGGCGGATATCTTCACAAAACCTCTTGGAAAACAAGCATTCATCGATTTCAAAGCCAAGCTAGGCATCCAAAACTTGCACGCTCCAGCTTGAGGGAGGGTATTGACGATTGATAACTCACGTTTTTGGGAACATTTCTTTTACACTATATGTAACATATTTTGTTGCCTTCTATCTCTTGTATATAGCTACGATGTATTAAGTCTTCACATAATAAGAAAACAACTTCCCTGAACTGTCTGCCTCTGAATTATCACATTTGCCTTTGCGAATCATGTGACAAGAAGACATACATATCAACAACATCTGAAACGTACAATGAGA
The DNA here is from genome assembly GCA_900406425.1 of Iberis pinnata. Lineage (NCBI taxonomy): Eukaryota > Viridiplantae > Streptophyta > Magnoliopsida > Brassicales > Brassicaceae > Iberis > Iberis pinnata. The sequence continues at coordinate 7,875 of OVBE01015761.1, read as the reverse complement.
GGAAAACTATTGTTTACGTTAATGGGTTTGGTCCAAAATAATTCTCATAAGTGTGGAAGAAGGAAGCAGCCGCCCAGAATAATCGGATCAGCAGAACCACTGTAAAGACGGTTCCTCCAAGATTGCATATGACCTGCCAACAACGGTTCATAAGAGTTGAAAGTGTATACCATTTCATTGTCTTCTCATTTCTATCTATTCCTAATTCATTCGCTCTGAAACACACATAGGTACAATTCATATTAGCACAACCTTTTTTTTTAACTCAAGTAGCCGCAACCAATTGTATATGGGAGAGAATACGAGTCAATGGTAAAAGATACCTCAAGAAATGCTCTTATTATTGAAAGTGAACCCAAAAGCAAGATCCCATCTACTGCAAACGAAACCTGTAAATCACATTTTTGCGTTAGAAGAAACAGATGACATGAAAGAGCACAACATCATTACTAGTGGAATTTCCCAAATGGAAGAAAAGGAGACTCACGAGTCGAGGAGACATGGCGGCTGGCAATATCCGGCGCGACGCCTTTTTAGCTCGCTTCGATACCTTATTGAACATGCTTTTTAGAAATCTGATCAGAAGATCGACGCTGCTTTCTCTCTCATCTTCTTCTTCTTCCTCATCGTACTCGTATCCGCCGAAGAATCGCCCGTCTGAGTCGTGTCGCCTACGCGACTAAGAATAAAGAGATCGATTCAAATTTCGGATTACACTGCTCGAAAAGTAAGAGAATGATCAGATGTACCTGAGAGCCACGGTACGAAGCGAAGCGGCAAGTCCCACGGCGGAGGAAGATAGAGGCAAAAGAGAAAGGAGTTGCAGAGACGAATCCGTGTGAAGCATTGACGAATAGTAATGACGATGATGATGATAAGGTTGTAGCTGCGGCCATTTGCGGGGAAAATTCACTGAAAAACGTTGTAATTTGTAAATTAAAGTGACCGTTTTGATAATAAGATAAACTTTGACTAAATTTGCAAACATACATAAACTTAAAGTTCTATTTTGTAAATTCACATCCTATCATCGTATACTCTCCTAGATGTCAACCAAGCAGATTAAAGCTTGAGGGATGTATTTGTTTTTTTTTTTTTTTTTATCTAGTGGTTAACATAAAACCGAGAATTACAACAACAACAAAAAAACGAAAGCGAAAAAAAAAAACTCCAGAGTTAGAAGGCCACAAGTGGCAGTTCATTAAAAAAAAAAACCAAAAGCCCAATAGACATGTTACCAAATAACCTGATCGACTGACCAAGCAGAGCAGAAAAACGGAGATAGTAAGCTGCTAAAGCACGGAAGCGGAGCCATGAAGAAAAAAACGGTGCACCACTAGAAACACTCATCTCCTTGACTAGACGAAGAAAACAAATTTTCGGGAAGTCCCAATAGCCGATGACGATAGCAGCAACTCCTGAAAACTAAGCACTGCGAGATAGAAGAGGTCGAACAGAAGACCAGGAAACCATAAACCATTGCGAGAGATTGCAACCAAACCAGATGACACTAAGCCCCGCCAAAAAAGAGAAAAGAGAGGAGCAGAGCTGGCCGAAAATTCCTGGTCTACCACCTAGGCTATCCGTCTCAGTCATTCTTTCCAAATGACTCCGCAGCGAAACACTGAAGATGATTTAGAGTGAAAAGAAAGGTGAACAAGAACCACAAACATAACCAAAAACTACAAGGCAGTAAGCAAATTAGAGACTAGATTGTTAGTTAGTTTGTTAATAGTTGGTTAATTTGTTAATAAGTCTATTAACCACTTTAAGTGATTGTTAAAGTTAGTGAGAAATTTTTTACATTTTTTTCTTTCATTTACTTCCCTTTTCTTTATTAACGAAGTTCAAGTTACAATCATGATACACATTTTTAACACAACAATATGCAAGATAATGGAAAATTTAAATAACGGAAACAAAGTAAGAAACTGAAATTATAAAGAAAGATTAAGAATAGAATCAATAAAGAGAAGAGCTTCGCATGTTGAATGGTAATAATCTGGAGTCTTGCGTGTGGTTCCCGGATTTAGAATCGCAGGCATGTTACCGCATCGGTAGCAATATTTTGGGGGACTAAACACAGTCACAACGTTTTAACTTGGCACCATTTATAACCCCCCATGACAAGTTGATACGCTCTTGAGATCAGAGCGAGTCCACTAGTATGGTGAAATTGAGTAGTTATTTCTTGTCCGAAAGTTTAGCCTGCACCACAAAGGAGATATTCCCCAACCGCATCAATCTTCTGGATCGGACCATAACAAATCACACATTGGTTATATGCATTGAGTATGGTTATATGCATTGGGATTTGGAACTTAGTTCTTGAGTTCGATCTAAAGATTGGATGTTGTCAAATGTATCTAAAGAAGGTGAAAGACTTATTGAGAAGAGTCTAGAAGATATTGTGTATACTGTGTAATATATTTAGGAGTCATATAAGGAAACATAGATATCTCTATGATATCGCAGACTTGTGTATATATATTGACTTCTTCATTTGAGATGAATAACACATCAATTCAACAAAATCCCTTTACATGGTATCATAGCTGAAAAAAGGGGTTGAGAAGTTTTGTTCAGAAAAATCTCAAAATCATAAATGAGATATAGAAATCGAGGTATTGTGTGTTCTTATTGCTCAAAGTATGAACAAGATATTCAATCTTGTTATAAAGTGTAAGGGTATCCTGATTGGTGGCTGCACAAATATGGAGAAAATAGTAGGAACAATGGTTTTTTGGTGAATTGAAGAATTTTTTTGTTATGATGGCGTTTCTCAAATTGACATCGTTTCCGGAAAGTCTGTAACTCATGTGTGTAACACATGTGTGTCACACAAGTCGAAAGCGATGATAGGATTGACGAAAGATCAGTGGGAAAGGATTGTACGATCAGTTGGATCAGCATCAAACTCTGTAAAACCACTTGGTAAGATCACAGATGAATGGATTATTGATAGTGGAGCGTCAGATCATATGACAGGGACATTGAATCATATGTTCGAAAAATATCGAGTAACACCAAGTATGGTTGGGTTACCTAATGGAAACACAGTTGTTTGTGATCAAAAATGAAGTATAGCGTTGACAAAATCATTAACGTTGAAAGATGTTCTCTTGTGGAGGAATTGAAATGCAATCTTATCTCAGTATCTTAAGTCATCGATGATAAGAATTGTGTCACGGAGTTCGCTAAGACATGTTTTGTGTTGCAAGACCTTAATTTTCATATTCTAATTGGAGTAGGAAAACGAAAATAAGTATTGTATTTTCTACAAGGTATTGAGAGACTTCGACATGTCAAGAAATTGGGACATTTGGAATCTTTGGAGATATGGCATAAGAGGATAGGTCACGCCTCTGAGAAGGTGATAAGGAGATTGGCGGTGGTCGACCTGAAGAGTGCATGTATATCTTGTTGTGATATTTGTTTTAAAGCAAAACAATGTCGTAGTGAGTTTCCATTGAGTAGTGATAAAACAAAGGAATGTTTTAAGATGATTCACTGTGATTTATGAGGACCATATCGAACACAGAGTTCGTGTGGAGCTTATTATTTTCTCACTCTAGTGGATGATTTTTCAAGAGTTGTATGGGTTTTTCTTCTTGCTGATAAGAAGCATGTGGTGAAAACTGTGGTGGATTTATTTGCTCCCATATTAAGACAATTTGACAAGCATGTGAAAGTTGTGCGTAGTGATAATGGCAGTGAATTTATGAAGATGAGGAGTTACTTCCAAGATACATGAATTGTTCATCAGACTTCCTGTGCAGGAACTCCTCAGCAAAATGGGAGAGTATAAAGGAAACATCATCATATATTGAATGTGGCATGAGCATTGATGTTTCAAGCACATCTACAAATAAGATTTTGGGGTGAATGTGTATTGAATGTTGCACATTTGATTAATAGGACACCATGTGAGTTATACAAAGAAATGAGCTCTTATGAAATCATCTTTGGAAAAGCTCATATGTACAGCGAGATACATATTTTTGGGTGTCTCGCTTATTCGCATAATCAGAAACGCGATGGAGATAAATTTGCGAGTCGAAGCAGGAAATATGTTTTCTTGGGGTATCCCTACGCGAAGAAAGGATGGATGTTATTTTATTTGGACACACATGAGTTCTTCATATCTCGTGATGTCACTATTGTTGAAGGAAAATTTCTCTATTTAGAGGAAATAATATTTTCTTGAGTAGACAAAGTTGATTCGGAAATATTAGGATTTTTGAGGGAATTGCTGTTGTGTATGAAGAGGATGAGGTTCTACCATAACAACCGGATAATACTCAAGTTTTGACCCCATGATATATTTTTATGGAGTGTGATTTAGCGTCGTCTCAATCAAGGGGGAGTGATGCAGATGTGTCACATAGTGTTGCAGAGGTGTCATACAGTGTTGTAGAGGTTGAGTTGGTGAATTCGATTGTCGAATCTGAACCAGTGATGGAAGAGCCACTTGGAAGAAAACAAAGACAACATGTACCGTCTGTAGCTTCACCATAACATTTCAAAATGTCTTTTATACATTTGGATTCCTGAACATTGGCTTCACAAATTAGAATATTATCATCAGCAAACATAAGCAAGCTTATGGATGGACCATACTCATTGAATCTGAAACCATGNTTGGCAAATTTTTTTTTTTTTTTTTTTTTTTTTTGAACAAATGAACTATATCTTCAGTACATATAAAAAAATGAATGGGTATATATGATCTCCTTGTCTAATTCTCCATTGTAGAAATGATGTTTCCATGAGATTTACCATTGACTAGCACTGAATATTTGATTGTGGTGAGACAAAGCATTACTTGAGAAATCCACGATTTTTAAAAAATTTTAAATTTTTTAGTTTTTTTTACTTCTACTTATGTTATTTATTTCTTAATTCCTTACTTTTTAAATGTGTTTTACTGAAAAGAAAACCTAATAATTATTATATATAAAACTAACACTAATTATTTAGTTACATATGTAATGATTAAATTTTTAAAAATTGGATATATATTACTCAACCTATTTATAAAATAGAATTATGTTTAAAATTTTCACATCAAATTCAAAAATGAGTTTGAAGTCTTAAATATATTAAAAAAGCATTGGAGGCTTACATGTTAACTCCAAAATTTATTTAATTTCTTTATTTATTTATAATTTTTTTGATTTTGATGCATCTATTATAGTTTTTATTTCTTTTTCTTAAATTGATATATTTAATAACATTTATCACGAAAAAACTTAAATATCCATTTGTATTACTTTTTAATTCTTTTTCCTCATTTTTTTAGTGAAAAAACTAATAATTATTAAATATAAAACTAATATTAATTAGTTTTTTTACATAAGTACTGATTAAATTTTTAAAATTTGAATATATATTACTCAATCTGTTTAGAAAATAGAATTATGAGTAAAAATTTCACGAATGCAAAAATGAATTGGAACAAAAAACATATTATACATATAATAAAGTGATGATAAATAATAATAATAATAATAATAATAATAATAATAATAATAATAATANAATAATAATAATAATAATAATAATAATAATAATAATAATAATAATAATAATAATAATAATAATAATAATAATAATAATAAGTTAGAAGTATGATACATAGATATCTAAGTTTAAGAAATTATTTTTTTAATTCATTTTTTTGTTAAACTAAATAATTAAACCAAATATATCAATATACACTGCTAAAATATAAATATAATATTTTATTTTGTGAGAGAAATATTTTTTGTAGATATTAAAACATAACCAGCACATATTGCTAGCATAGACACCAACACAGAACATATTGTTGTTGTTACCACAAATATTAGCACAAAACTTGTGCGTGTACTTAAAATATTATAAATATTATATTTTGATTTTTTTTAAATATTATAACTTATCAAATATTAAAATAATTTTATTTGTGAATTTGCTGATAAATTTAAGTATAGAATTTTTAAGATGACTTGTACATAAAATAATTTAAATTTACATTGATTAAAATTGTAGTTAACTTATAATAGTTCTAATTTTCACTATAATATCAATTAAATTTAAATGATATTTTATATTCAAAGTTAAACTATAAATAATCTTTAAAAAATAAAATAATAATATTTATATAATATTTTATTATTAAATGAATCTCATGCACAATACCGGCCATCAAATCTTGTGGAGTAATTTATTCTTGATGAATTTATTGAAACACCATCAAAAGAAGTTCAAATTCTAAATATACCATATACTTCCAAAGTTCCAAAAATACCACACATTCTCAAATCTTCCAAAATACCACACATGCAAAGTGAATTTTAAGGGGTTAGAATTTAAAATTTTAGATTTGGATTCACTAAATAGAGCTTAGCGTTTAGTTTTGAAGAGGGTAGGGTTTGGTTTTTGGGTTTTAAAATTTAAATTTGAAGTTTTAAAGCTAATTCAAAATTTGTGGTATTTTTGAAACAAAAACATTTTTGTGGTATTTTTGAAAAAAATGTGGTATTTTTGGAACTTTTGCGAATGTATGGTATTTTTTGGAATAAACCTAGTTTTTGTGTTAATTTTGAAAATTTTCCTTTATTCTTTCACTTTATTTGTTGCCTTTGTAATTAACTAATTATAAATAGTAGTCGTTTAATTATATTATCAAGAGCGAGAGGAGCCGTTATGTATTGTTTAAGTGCTTCAGCTTTAGACTATTCTTTAGTTACTTTTAATTCTCGGCGACTGGGAGGAAAAACAAAAAACAGAAACCGAAAAAAGTTGATTGCTTATTATGTTAAGTATGTCTAACGTCCTTGTTAATAATTCAAATTAAAGGGATTCAAACATATATCATCTTACAATTTTTTTTTTTTGGATAATATTTTTTAATATTATGATCATACTCCCTCATCTTGCAATTTTGAACTTTCGAAAGATATTAGTGCGTATGAGCTACATTGTCAAATTTAAAATGAGCATGCAGTTTACTTTTGTTTAAGTTCAAAATTCTGTTTCTAAGAACATAAGATTTAGCTTTGCCATTTAAGACATGCATGTGTTTGGGAGAGATATTGGACCTTACTTATTGGGCTCGATTGGTTGTAGTTATAGCTTTTATTTTTCTGCTGTAGCAATTTGGTTTTATGTTTTGTTGTTGTGGCTTTAGATTTTGTTGCTGGAAGATTTTTGGTTGCAAAATTTTGGCCGTAATTTTTTAAAATGAAAGCATGATTGGACAACTTTGTGTTGTAGATTATGTTTATGTTTAATCATAAAAATTAATATTGATGGATAAAATAAATAACAAAAAGTAGTCATGAAAAATTAGATTTGAATAGAGAGAGATATAAAACTAAACACACACATTATTATATTTATACGATATATATATACATATATATATATATGTATATATAGACAAAATAAATAACAAAAATTAAATCATGAAAATTAAAATTAATTAGAGAGAAATAAAAAGAAACCCATTACATAATTATATTTATAAGATTTATATATATATATATAGACAAAATAAATAACAAAAAAAATTAATCATGAAAAATTAGATTTAATTAGAGAGATATAAAAATAACACATTATATTATTATATTTATACGATATATATATAGACAAATTAAATAACAAAAAAGTTAATCATGAAAAATTAGAATTAACTAGAGAGATATAAAAATAAACGCATTACATTATTATATTTATACGACTTATATATATATATAGACAACTAAATAACAAAAAAGTTTATCATGAAAAATTATAATTAATTAGAGAAATCTATACTATTAAAGGGATAGCACATTTTTGAGAGTGGTCAAAATAAAGTTAATATTTACTAAGTTTGCCATTGGT
>OVBE01015760.1:177-11158 GCA_900406425.1 Iberis pinnata | reverse complement strand
TTTTCTGTAATTTCTCAAATCCTTCCCAAAAATACCTGAAAGTCCTGAAAAACCTCCAAAATGCGTGCATATGCAAATTCTAATGCAAAAGTCCTAAAAACACTAAACTTAGTGAAATCAACCATAAATATGATGTATGCACGCTTTTAGACATCAGAATTGATACTAATTGATAAGTAAAAACCATGAAAATTCAGAGTCATCATAGCTGATTCGAAAGAAACAGAGAGAGAGAGGAGAGAGAAGCCGTTTGTTTTAGAAAGACTGCTTTTTTTTTAACAACACACTTTTTGTATCTCCCCTAACCTTCTTCCGAGCAGTGGCAGTCGCAAATCTAAAATTTTCAAGCAATTAATTTAGGTAAACATATCTTACATGTGGTGAAATAAAGTAGCCGTTGGATATGATCTGCAAATTGGATTATTGCGGAACCATTTATTAGCTGAATATTTAGAATGTTTGTTTCTGTTTTTTAAATAAAATACTTAGTCTCCTGACTTGTAGGAGTTAAGCATTCTGTTGCAGATTTTATGCTTTTGTTTTTGTAAGCTAAAGAGACTATAAAATGTCTGAAGTAGTAGCGAATAAAGTAAGCCTTTACAAAAACGTTTTGCTCTGTTTTCACCTGATAACAAGTGGTATAAGAGCAGTTTATTAACTCAAAAGATCATACACACGAAAGAGAATGAGTGATAAGGAACTAAGCATTCTCAAGTTTGATGGAGACTATGAGCATTGGGCAATGCTCATGGAAAACATATTGAGATCCAAGGAGTGGTAGAGAATGGAATCACAAGACCATACAAAAATGTGATTCTTAGAGGGGCACAAAGAACATAATTGGCAGAGATGAATCTGAAGGATTTGAAGGCGAAGAACTATCTATTTGCTTTAATAGATAAGAATATCCTCAAGACCATAGCCAAGAAAATTACTCAAAGGATATTTGGGACTCAATGAAAGCAAATATCAAGGTAATCTGAGAGTGTAGTCATCACAATTACAGGGGCTTAAAAGGATCTTTGAAGTATTGGAAATGAAAGATGAAGATACCATCACAAACTTCTTCTCACGGGTACTGGTTGTAGCAAATGATATGCGTGGATTAGGAGAGAACATGTTAGATTCAAAGGTGGTTGAAAAGATTATGAGGACTCTTCCAGAGAGGTTTACATATGTGGTGTGTGCAATTGAAGAGTCCAAAGACATTAAGAACTTACCAGTGGATGAACTTCAGAGTTCATTGCTAGTCCATGAGCAGAACATGAATAAGAACATGAGAGAAGAACATGTATTGAAAGCTGAAAGCCAAAGAAGATTTGGTTATGAAGGAGGCAGAGGAAGAGGTAGGATGTTTCATCTAGGCAGAGGAAGAGGAAGAAGTCAAGAGTTTGACAAAAGTAAGATTGCATGTTTCAATTTTCAAAAATTGGGACATTTCAAAAATGAATGTCCAAGTTGGGACATAAGTGCTAATTACGCTGAATTTAAAGAAGATGTGTTGTTGATGGCTTACACTGAGCTCGTCAAGGAGGAAAATGAGCATATGTGGTATCTTGACTCTGGTTGCAGCAACCACATGTGCGGAGTTAGAAACTGGTTCACTGATCTTGATTGCTATTTTAGACATAATGTCAAGCTAGGAGACAACAGGACAATGGTAGTTGAGGGAAAGGGCAATATGTTTCTGAGGATCAATGGCTAAACCAGGTAATTTCATCTATTTACTATGTACCTGGTTTAAAGAGAAATTTATTGAGCATAGGACAAATGCAACAAAAGGGGTTGAGAATTTGTATAGAAGAAGAGTATGCAGTATCTGGCATAAGCAACAGGAAAGAGAGATAATGAAATGTGTGATAACTACAAACAAACTGTTTGTAATCTCTGTTGTGGTAATTACGAAGATGAATGAGAAGGAGATAAATTGTCTACAAGTGACAAATAAGAAAGAGAGTGACATATGGCACAAAAGGTTTGGCCATTTGAGCCATCAGGGATTGCAGAGACTTGAAGAGAATGAGATGGTAGTTGGTCTGCCTAAGATCAAACAAGATGAGAAAGTCTGTGAGGTGTGCTTAAAGGGAAATCAAATAAAGACTAAGATACCAAAGATAAGTGAGTAGAGATCAAGTAGGAGATTGGAGCTAGTTCATAGCGATTTGTGTGGGCCTCTCACACCAACATCAGAAATTGGTAAAAGGTACATCATCAACTTTATTGATGACTACAGTAGGAAGTGGTGGACATATTTTATTGCTGAGAAATCAGAAGCATTCAAGTACTTCGAGGAGTTCAAAGTTGTTGTAGAGACAGAAATAGGAGACAAACTTGCATGCCTCAGAACATATAGAGGTGGAAAGTATGGTTCAAAGGAATTCTAAGATTACTGTATTGAGCATGAGATAAAGAGGCAACTTACTGCAGCCTATACACCTCAGCAAAACAACATAGCAGAAAGAAAGAATAGGAGTATTCTCAACATGACTAGGTATATGTTAATTGAGATGAATGTGCCTCATCATTACTGGCCTGAAGCAGTGCAATATGTAGTCCATATCCAGAATAGGAGTCCAACTAGTAGTGTTGAGAATATGACACCATCAGAGAAATGGAGTCAACATAAACCCTCAGTTGAACATCTCAGGGTATTTGGTTGTTTGCCGTTTGCATTAATCCCATATGAGAAAAGAATCAAGCTAGAGGAGAAGAGCTTAAAATGTGTGATGTTTGGTACTAGTAAGGAGCCAAAGGCCTATCGTTTCTATGAACCTAGTACAAAGAAGATAATTGTGAGCAAGGATGTAGTATTTGATGAAATAAGAGGTTGGGAATAGACTAAAAATCAAGATGAGAAAGAGTTGACATGGGCTGAGATGTTAGATGAGTGTGAAGAAGAGACACAGATACATACTGATGCTGAAGCAGAACAAGTAGAAAACCAATCAGAAAATGATGATAACAATGAAGGAGAAGTAGCTGATGATAAAAAAGAGGGTGAATCCAGTGAAGATAGAAATGAAACAGAAGTTGTTATACCACAGAGAGAAGAAACTGGCAGAAGTAGGCAAAAGCCAGTTTGGATGAAAGATTATGTGTGTGGAGGATTGGCTCTGTTCATTGAAGAGATTGGAGATGAAGTAGTGGCAGTGTTTGTTGGAGAAGATGATACTGATAAGTTTTAGGAAGCCAACAAACATGAAAACTGGAGAAAAGCAATGGAAATCGAAATAAAGTCTATTGAAAAGAACAATACATGGGAGCTTGTAAAACTGCCTGTTGAAGCTAAAGTGATAAGAGTGAAGTGAGTTTACAAGACCAAACTCAATGAGAAAAGAGAGGTAGACAAGTTCAAGGCACGTCTAGTTGCAAAGGGCTTTCACCAAACCCAAGGGATAGATTTTCATGAAATCTTTGCACCATTTGCACGGTGGGACACAATCATAATCATTTTGGGAATTGCAGCTAAGAAAGGATGGTATGTGTTCCAATTAGATGTCAAAAGTGCCTTCTTACAGGGTGATCTAAAAGAGGATGTATACGTAGAGCAACCTAGAGGTTTTGAACTGCAAAATGAGGAAGAAAAGGTATACAAACTCAAAAAGGCTTTGTATGGTTTATGACAGGCACCTAGAGCCTGGTATAGCAGAATTGAAAGCTATTTGTGAGAGAAGGGTTCAAGAAATGCTATTGTGAACACACACTCTTTGTGAAGACTGAAGGTGATAATGTTTTGATAGTAAGTGTTTACGTAGATGATGTAATTTACACTGGAAACTCAGAACTGATGCTTAAACAATTCAAGGACTCTGTGAAGGCATAATTCTCTATGCAAGATTTGGGAAATATGAAGTATTTCCTTGGAGTTGAAGTGATACAAGATGCATAAGGAATTTTTATAATCCAGAAGAAGTATGCAGAAGATATCTTGAAGAGATTTGGTATGGAAAACTGCAATCTGGTGAGAAATCCAATTGTGCCTGGTTCTAGGCTATCAAAGGAGGGTACAAGACATGTAGTAGATCCAACACTCTTCAAACAGATCATTGGAAGCTTAAGGTACCTAACAGTTACTCGTCCTGATTTGATTTTCTCAGTAAATATGATCAGTAGATATATGGAGAAGCCTAGAGAACAACATATGGCAGCACTGAAGAGAATCTTGAGGTATGTTCAAGGCACAACAGAGCTCGGCACTCAATACAAACGAGAAGGGAATGTGTGTTTAGAGAGATTTGTTGACAGTGACTATGCCAATGATTGTGATGATAGAAGAAGTACTTCCGGTTATATATTTATGTTAGGAGGAGGAGCATTCTCATGGGCATCTAAGAAACAATCCATTGCACTTTGTCGACAACAGAAGCTGAATTTATTGCTGCAGCTTATGGTGCTTGTCAAGCTGTGTGGATGAGGAATATATTAAGTGAAATCGGTTTCAAACAGGATGAAAGCATAAGAGTGTTCTGCGATAATAGCTCTGCAATTAAACTGTCCAAGCATTTGGTGCTACATGGGAGAAGTAAGCATATACATGTAAGGTACCACTTTCTTAGAGAATTGGTTAATGAAGGAACTATTAACTTGAAGCATTGCTCAACATTCGATCAGTTATATGACATTGACTAAGGCAGTCAAATTGGAGACATTTGAGAAGATGAGAAGAAGAATGGGAGTGTGTATCAAGGTGGTGTAAACTGGAAGAAGAGGAGTTCCATTTTAGGGGAAGGTATGAAATAAAGTAGCCGTTGGATATGATCTGCAAATTGGATTATTGTAGAACCATTTATTAGCTGAATATTTAGAATGTTTGTTTCTGTTTTTAAATAAAAGACTTATAGTCTCCTGACTTGTAGGAGTTAAGCATTATATTGCAGATTTTATGCCTTTGTTTTTGAAAACTAAAGAGACTATAAAACGTCTGAAGTAGTAGTGAATAAAGTAAGCCTTTACAAAAACATTTTTCTTTGTTTTCACCTCATAACATGTGGATCCGTCGTTATCTATCCATTTAAATTGCCTATTTCTTATTGTTCTCTTAAAAACTTAATATCTAATCGATTTTGTGAGTATGTATGTTTTTGAATCACATAAAAGAATGAAGGAACTACATTCTGGTACTGAAATTCGAGTTAAAAAGTTTCTTTGACAACATTTTTTGTTATTTATAGATGTAATCTTGTTGTTATTGGTTTTTTTCTCTAAGATTTTTATTCGTTTGAGCTTTTTAAGAGAAATGGAATATGGATTATATCCTCATACTTGTTGGATTTTGTAATTATATCTTGGATCACTGTCGAAATCCATGAAATGTTTCTTATTGAAATTGAGTTGATTGATGTTTCTTTGAAATGAATTTTGTAATTACTCTACTTAGATTGTTTCAAAGTTTACTCATTAGTATTGTGCTTTCCTCTTTAACTGCTTTATACTTGGCTCGCATTTTGTGTGGTCTTTTACCTCTTAAACTAAGCTATAGAAAGGGGTTTAGGTCTTTCATGCTTTGTGCTCATTGAAAAATAAGAAGCACTCAGAAGCGAATACAAGAAATATGGGACCTCACATCAATTTCAATAACTTAGGAGTTGGTGTTCTTCCTGGAGGAGAAGGGCGAACCAGATGAAGCCAACAAGTTATGTCATGTCCTTGGCAACAAAATCCTGGTCTATTCACTTATATTTGATGAGCTACAGAGCACACTAGGTGGACTAGGATATATTTCAGGTCAACGAACATGGATGAACGCTTGAACAACATATGGACTACCGAATATGCTTAGGCTATGACCATGACTTCCTCGGTTGCTACATCAATAGAATTATACTAAATTAATTGTTTTGTTTGCTTTATTGGGTTCTTGAAGGGATTTTGAATGGGTGTAAACCCGGGCCCAACAATTACCCCCCAGGTCGGTGAGAAATTCTTCGTCAACTATGGCGAACACCAAGGCCTATCAAGAATCCGGTTCGAATCTTTGGAGGAGCTATATATTGAACCAACATCGCATGGTCTTGTGGGTGATGAGGTGACAGTTGAAAGAATGTAAATCTGTCCTAGTGGGCGTCGAGCCGACGAGAGAGACTTTGCGTCGTCTATCCTTCTTGGCAAAGCGACATATGATGAATTTCCATATTGTCGATGTTGATGACGAGGCGTCGCTAATCTAGCATCATATCATTTAATTTTTGGGGACGAGGTGATGCTCTCGTTTGGGTTATTTATTTCATGTGACAAGGAGAACTTTGTGAAGATGTTCAAGTAATCTATGGAGTAGATTACGTGAGCTTTGACATGATCGTCGGGTTATCTGTCAGTTGACAAGGTGAGGTTTGTGGTGATCTTCGGAGCGTCTACCGAGGTGGACAAGGCAATCACTGACANAGTAGATTACGTGAGCTTTGACATGATCGTCGGGTTATCTGTCAGTTGACAAGGTGAGTTTGTGGTGATCTTCGGAGCGTCTACCGAGGTGGACAAGGCAATCACTGACATTTTTTGTTTGTGAGGCATTGCTCAGCTTATAGAATGAATTTTAACTCAACGAGGCATTTTTCGATTTTGATAAAGAAATTTTAACTTGACGAGGCGTCACTCGGTTTTGATAAAATTAGTTTCCCTATGGACGAGGCGTTAATTGGTTTAGCCGAACGAGTTTGGTCTTTGATGAAGCAGTGGTCCATTGTTTTTGACGAGGTGACGCTTGATTTTTGTCTTCGACGAGGCAATGCTTGATATTTTCATTATTATTTTTTTTAGTGAATGTTAGAAGGTGTGAGGTTGCGATAACCTCGACATTCCGTTCAGTATTTTAGGCCGTCGACGAGTGTGCGAGTATGTACTCGGATTTTTCGAGGCTTAGATGCTCGAAGGTGCGTAGTGTTGTTAAACCGGACTTACCTTTGTGTTCTTGGTTGACGACGAGCGTGCGAGTAGGTACCCGGCTTACATAATGCTCGTCGCTCCTAGAACGTGCGAGTAGGTACTCGGTTTTGGAGCGTGACTTGCTTTTTTCATTTACGATGGTCGATGTATACGCCCTTCCCCAAAAAAAAAAATATATTTTTATGACATATATACATTTTTATTTAATAGCTGCGCCCCTTTTCCTTTTTCTGCTGGGGGGGGGGGCTGCCTACATACCCCTTGTAGGGGATCAAGCTATGCGTAGTTCTACTTACATTGGTGATCGTTCTAGTTGTGGTGGTTTAGGTGTATTCCATGGTCGGGGTATATGGTGGCCACTGAGGTCGGGCAATTGAAAAACGTTGAGGGTGATGCTCTTATTACGTACAGTCATGACGTTCCCAATATGGCGTTGAAGATGGGGGTGTCGATCGACTATTACCCATTATAAAAACAACGTACACCCTGTTGGAGTCTGCTTCTATGACTTTTGGGGGTAGGTTGGGCCTCCTCATATATCTCTGCTTCTCTACCTTTTTTTAGTGGCTCCACGTTGGCCTCAAAGGGTTGTTCATGTTGGTTTGCTCGGTTGTCTCGATCGTGACGGGGTGGAGGTTGGTCCTTTCAATCTTGCCTCGACCTTGAATCTGAGCGTTGCCAACCCGGTCTGTCGTTTGCTTTGCGTTTCTTTAAGACTATGTTCTTCAGAAGCCTGCATTTGGTTGTCCTGTATCTTGCTCGATCGTGAAAATCGCAAAAGGCTCTCAAGTCGTCGCCTCTCTTCCATGGTGCAGCTTGCCCTTGGGCTACTTTTTCTTCGATATAGTAGACGATATGCTTTCTCTTATTTTTCTCTCTACTGCACTATTGGCTCGGCTCGTGGTATTTATCTTTGTCTTGCGAGTTTGCTTGTTCCTTCCCGTGCTGTCTTAGTATTATTGCCTCTTCTTCCTTGGCTTCTATGAACCAGTTCGCTTGGTGCAGCGCGTCCTCTATCGTTTGTGCTTGGTTGAGTACTAACTCTTCGCCTCGTCTAGACTCGTACCATGGTGAATTCCTTAGGACGGCTATAGCAGCCTCGATGGCCGACCTTCTTTCATTAGATGCTATCTCCGCTTTGAATCTGACATGGAGTTCCTTTGTATCTTTAGCTTGGTCGCCTAGGCGTTCCATGATGACTCGGATGGTCTCGGCTTGCTGATTCTTTTTTGCGGTATCATGGTGAATTCCTTAGGGAAGATCTTTCCAGACAAGGTATATCTCTATTTATATTGATTTTAAGTTGGTTACATAGTTGTCAGGACGAATTCATTAGATTTTTGTTGAACCAGCCCTAGAAATCTGTTACAAGGTGTTGTCCTCTTATTTTCCGTTGGTCGACGACACAATTTAGGGGGATAGTCGATAAGCTAGGTTTATTTTGCAGGGGTTAGTTTACGGATTCGATGGTCCCTCAACTCCGGGAGAGGGGTCGGCCATGTTGTTTTATCGAAGTGTGATGTTTGCGAGTGAGGGCTCGGCTATATCTTCGACGAGGGGAGCTGACCTTGTGAGAGGGATCGGTTGTGTCTTAGATGAGGCAAGTTGATCCTAGAAGAGGGCTCCACTATGTTTTCGATGAGGGGATGCAGGTGTGTGCGAGTTGATCTGCAGTCTTGGACGAGGTCAGTTCCATCTTGGACAAGGCGGCTCTTTGGAAAAATGGGGTCTTGGACGAGGTGATTCTTCAAGTAAGAGGGGTCTTGGGCAAGGCAATTCTTTGAGTAGGAGGGGTCTTGGACGAGGCGATTCTTCAAGTAGGAAGGGTCTTGGACGAGACGATCTTAAGTTGAGAGACAATGTGGAACGTGGTCGACGATGCAATCTTGAGCCGAGAGAGAACGTGGAGCGTGGTTGATGACATGATCTTAAGTTGAGCGAGAGAGCGTGGAGCATGGTCGACGACCTAGTCTTGAGTTCGGAGGGGGATGGAGCATGGTTGACGACCCAGTCTTGAGTTCAGAGGAAGATGTAGCGTGTTTTACGACTCAGTCTTTAGTTTAGAGGAAAATGGAGCGTGGTCGACCACCCAGTCTTGAGTTCAGAGGAAAATAGAGCGTGGTCGACAACTTAGTCTTGAGTGTTCTCCGATAGTCTATCCCTGAGTTTCGCTTGGTTTGATCACTCTGAACAGCAGTCACGATGTTGTCTCAAAGATTCTCTCCCCCCCTTCTAACTGGCGCTTTAGTTCTATTTATAAAAACCAGGTTACACTATGTGGTGGGTCCCATGTTCAACTAGACTCCAGGATCCGCGCGTCTTTGTTCCTGGCGGTACCCGTCCGACCCAACTTTGGGTCGTCGGACTTGGATCTGTATTGATTTTTTGTATCTTGAAGATTTCGAGGTTGGGTTCTTGATGGGCTTTTGAATAGGTGCAAACCCGGACACATTGGTTAACCCCCCAAGTCAGCGAGAAATTCGTCGTTGACTATGGCGAACGCAGAGGCCTATCAAGAATCCATGTCAAATATTTGGAGGAGCCAAATATTAAACCAACTTCGCATGGTCTTGTGGGTGATGAGGTGACAGTTGAAAGAATGTAAATCTGTCTTAGTGGGCGTCGAGCCGACGAGAGAGACTTTGCATCGTCTATCCTTCTTGGCGAAGCGATATATGATGAATTTCCATGTCGTCGATGTTGATGACGAGGCGTTCGCTAGTCTAGCATCAGATTGTTTAATTGTTGGGGACGAGGTGATGCTCTTGTTTGGGTTATTTATTTCATGTGACAAGGCGAACTTTGTGAAGATCTTCAAGTCATCTATGGAGTAGATTATATGAGCTTTGACATAATATTCGGGTTGTGTGACCGTTGACAAGGTGAGGTTCGTGGTGATATTTGGGTCGTCTACCTAGGTGGACAAGGCAATAACTGACATTTTTTGTCGACGGGGCATTGCTCAGCTTATAGAATGAATTTTAACACAACGAGGCATTGTTCAATTTTGATAAACAAATTTTAATTTGACGAGGCGTCACTCGGTTTTGATAAAATTAGTTTCCCTATGGACAAGGTGTTGATTGGTTTAGAAGAACGAGTTTGGTCTTTGATGAAGCAGTGGTCGATTGTTTTTGACGAAGTGACGCTCGAGTTTTGTCTTCGACGAGGAAATGCTTGATATTTTCATTATTTGTTTTGAGTGAGTACTAGAAGGTGTGAGGTTGCAATAACCTTGGCATTCCGTTCAGTATTTTAGTCCATCGACGAGCGTGTGAGTATGTACTCGGTTTTCGCGAGGCTTATATGCTCGAAGGTGCGCAATGCTTTTAAACTGGACTTACCTTTGTGTTCTAGGTTGATGACGAGCGTGCGGGTAGGTACCCGGTTTACATAATTCTCATCGCTCCTAGAACGTGCGAGTAGGCACTCGGCTTTTGCGAGGCTTCGATGCTCGAAGTTGCACAGTGTTTTTAAACCAGACTTACCCTTGTGTTTTAGGTTGATGATGAGCGTGCGTGTAGTTACCTGACTTACATAATTCCCATCACTCCTAGAATGTGCGAGTAGGTACTCGGCTTTTTTGGGGCTTAGATGCTCAAAGGTGCGCGATGCTTTGATCCTGGACTTACCCTTGTGTTCTAGGTTGACGACGAGCGTGCGGATAGGTACCGACTTACATAATGCCCATCGCTCCTAGAACATGCGAGTAGGTACTCGGCTTTTCTGAGGATTAGATGCTCGAAGGTGCGCGGTGCTTTTAAACCGGACTTACCCTTGTGTTATAGGTTGACGACGAGTGTGCGGGTAGGTACCCGGTTTATATAATGCCCGTCACTCATAGAACGTGCGAGTAGATAATCAGCTTATATACTCGAAGGTGCGCGATGCTTTTAAACCAGACTTACTCANGGTACCCGGTTTATATAATGCCCGTCACTCATAGAACGTGCGAGTAGATAATCAGCTTTTGTGAGGCTTAGATACTCGAAGGTGCGCGATGCTTTTAAACCAAACTTACTCTTGTGTTCTAGGTTGACGACGATCGTGTGGGTAGGTACCTGATTATAGGGATTTTGTGTCCCTGGGTTATCAATCA